>UZAN01041921.1:2566-20573 GCA_900618425.1 Echinostoma caproni
TGAGCTGTATATTTAACAAGTAAATTTTCCATGTAAAATTTAATTGAAAATTGAACGAAATAAAAAAGTTGAAGGGGGGGTGACTGTCGATCAGGTCTACCCATTACGGCACAGACTTACTGGTAATTCCCTTTTTGCGGAATTAGAATGACTACCTTCTCGTGTTAAACCTGGCGACATGTGACGCACCAAGTCACGGTTCCAATGCAATGAAAAGCAAGACGGTATTTGATTCGTGAGGTTTCTGGGTTAGGCCAGTCGTCAAGGCATATAAGCGTATCAAATAGGAATATGACAGCTCTCGGCTGTGTCTAAATACACCTTATAATTAAGGTGCTTCAAAGGAGGACGGCTCACCGCTGTGTCAAAAAGAAAATATGATCGAAGTATACGGAGTCAAACAAAATAAGTCCAGTCAGGCGGTGGCATGAAGCTCCCAAAATATGAGCCAATCATAAGAGAGTTAGGCGCACACACTCGACACACAAGTCGATCTATAACAAACAACGACAGGCGTGCTAGCATGCATGCGTGTGTGTGTGTGTGTGTGTGTGTGTGTGTGTACATGAATAGGTGACTCCCGAGGAGCCATCAAAACATGTCCCATGTGCGTAAACGGTAAGTCGATAAACGATAGGCGGTGAACCGGTACAGAACAAGGGTAGACGGAACTTAGATCAACCAATAGTGAGCGACAATGGAGGTCACAAGAGAACTCGTGTGGTTGTAGTCATACGAGTGAGCGTTGTGCGTGTCTGCATCTCCATTGAGGTGTCAGAGACTGGGAGAATTACTCACTTGGTTGATTATGTAAGAAATCGATAACCAGAACGAAACGAATGTCAACGGGACAAATAAGAAGCGATAGAGTGGGCAATGAGTCGAAAGAACAAAATGATTTTGAGAAGAATCAACACTTACAAATCTGATCGCCTCAGTTACTAAGGTTGTCAGAAAATCAAGGGTCCAAAACTTGCCGATTTGCAGCCGCACAAAGAGATGGGTGCCTCTGCGAAATCGATCTTGGCGGGAATAAAATCGATTTCCAACTGACAGCACCTGGAATAAATATCGACCATTGCTAAACCATTGTACTCAGTTGGTACTGGAGGATAAGCTGAGATACCAAGAAACGCCCCCTCGAAAGTTCATTTCCAACCCGTCACTAATATGCAAACATATCAATATGTCAAGAAAAGTAAAGTATGGGATACCCGCACTCAGCTGCGTTGGGAAGGTCGCCAGTAACACCCAGGAAGCAGATGAGATGCTGAAAAACCAATATGCCCAAATCTTTGACACACCCAACAACACGAGACTGAGGCCGCCTCGTTGGATACTCTTTCTTCCAAATCCACCACTGACTACCTTCACGTTGGATGCCGACAGAGTGAAATCAAAGCTTCTGGGTCTACGTAAGTATTCGGCTCCAAGTGCAGACAATCTACGTCCCCAACCGCTTATTGCGTTGGCGGATCACATATCTTAGCGGCTAGCTTTTCTTTTCCAAAGGATGTTTGAAGCAACCGTGCTGCCCCAGTCGTGGAAACAAGGCATAATTTCTCCAATTTACAAGAGGGCTGTCGNAGTGATCCTGCCAACTACCGTCCGGTGACACTCCTATCCGTTCTATTCAAAGTCATGGAATCCATCCTAGCGGGTTTCTTGATGGAACACTTAGAGAAGTATGACCTTTTTGCAGATCAGCATTGATTCCGTCAAAAGAGACCATGTACTACTAATCTGGTCCTGGCTTGCGATGAATGGACAAAGACAGTAGACCAAGGCGATGCAGCTGATGTGGTTTACCCGGACTTCTCCAAAGCGTTCGATCGGGTAAACGACTGAATACTGCTCCGTAAACTGTACAATTTTGGTATCAGAGACCTCGCTTGATTGGATTGCTGCGTTTCTCCAACAACGGACTATGTTCCTGGGACCACAAATATTATTGTTTGCAGACGACGCGAAATCTGGAAGACAGTGACAGAAAGTGGGGGTTCGCTGGAACTCCAAGAAACACTACATGCAGCTCACAAATGGTCTATTGAGAACGACGCCCAATTTACCGTCTCCAAATGCAAGGTGATTTCGCAAGGTGGTTTCCTTATTTCATCGGAAACGAATTACTGCCTCAAGCATCAACAGAGAAGGACTTGGGTGTTATAGTCCTGAGCTGTTCTAATAATTGCCACGGCGTCATCAACAGCACTCAAACATGTCGGTCTACTTAAATGTATTTTCGGTCGGTTCGAACCATCTTTATTCTCACGTTTGCTGTCAGCATACAACCGGCCACATATTGAGTATGCCATCCAAACTTGGAAGCCATGGTTACAATGTGATCATAAGATTTTTGAGCATCCACAAAGGCTCGACACGAAGATGGTCAAAGGACTCTATTATGATTCATACATGGGAAAACTGTAGTCATTGGGTCTATACTCTGCTCACTATCGTCGGTTTCGGGGAGACTTAATTTTAGTGTACCAAATATTATATTATTACTATTATTATATTATATTATATTACACAACCCAAACCACCCTTGTCGCCGACTTTTGACGTTGTCATCAAACGTTCATCCATCCAAATTACTGCTCCAAAAATCCTGACTGGACTGTCGATGTCATACCTTCACCACCAGAGTGTGCACTGCCTGGAATTCCTTACCATCTCATGCTGTTTGTGTCAAGACGATTGATTCTTTCAAGGTAAAATTTGACGAATCATTACCACACATTGCATTCTAACATCTATGAGTACACATAACACAACCGAGTACATCATATGGAAATTTGTTCATCACTGTTACAGTTCAATTCTTGTTAACACCCTATGGGACAAGAAAAGGATCTGCTTGTAAGCATTGCCCATAATAAAACTTTGACTTTAATTGTTTTAATTTTGTAAAATACCCGGAACTATTTAAATGACAGATAAAAATGCAAAAATAATTCAACGTTTGTGTCAATAGAGCATTTATATTCGGGGAAGGAAACGAATGCTTTCGTGGTATATTACACCGAGTAATTTTCAAATTGATCTTTCATTATCTTACGAAAAGTTGATTAGAAATATTTTTTAGACAAATAAATGGAACATACCGTGATCTGTTCACTTTAAAACAACATGGTGCTCAGTGCCTACAACTCTCAAGCTTCTTCCTCATGGTTTACAGATGTAGTCAAAAGCATCTGTTGTCCGGGTACTGAGAAGAATTGTCACTGGAAACGTTACAACGGAACGGTTACTCAGAAAGCTTCATTGATATGTATGGCAAAAATCCAAAATTGTGGCCTATCGATAGCTGCGGCCCAAAAAGCTATCAGTTTCAAGTAAACTTTCAAAGGCGGTTACCTTCTGAACGTTGAGCGCAAAAGTTGAAGTCACTTCTGAGTCGCACATTCCCAGCTGTTCAATTTTAACTTGCTGATTCTATTCGCAGAATTGATCTTGATAAACGTAAACTTTGTTGGGTAAACCAGTTGTCTCATACATTGTGTCAGTTCGCCTGCCCTTACAGTGACGTACACATGGAAAGAACATGAAGTCAACAAGCACAAAAGAACAACCGAACACATCTCAAAGCGGCCGGCAAAGTTCATTACGTAACCCACACCCGACAGACAGACAGACGGCCACAAAGAACCCGGGGGAACGTATTGTGGAACATCTCATGAAATGGATCCTGTAAGCTCTGTGGATCTCACCTTACGTAAATCTTATCTCGGTCTGATCACTCGCTTGATTATTCGCAATCCCAGTTGAGTTGAGTAAAAACGTAAGCATCTTATCGTACGGGATACGTTTAAGAATATCAATGCAGTTCTGTAAGAAATAAATAACGAACATTTAGTACACCTCCTATTTAGGAGGTTGGCATACATCGATAGTGAAAGGGGTAGGTATTCACACCAAGATTTCCCGAGTCCGTGTAAATAAACAACGTAATATAAGCCACAGGGGTCGTACGTAATAGTTCGGTGTTTTTACCAACGACCCAACGGACATTCTGGGGTCACAAACAATAATGTTTGCAGATGATGCAAAAATTTGGAAAAGGGGAACAAAACCAGAGGACTCGCTAGAACTCCAAAGAACACTCAATGCTGCCTATCAATGGTTGATCGAAAACGACAGAANAACGGTGACAAAACCAGAGGACTCGCTAGAACTCCAAAGAACACTCAATGCTGCCTATCAATGGTTGATCGAAAACGACAGAATTGAATGCATCAAAATGTACGGTCGTATTCCTTCGACGTAAAACTAGGTTTCCGTATTTCCTGGGAGATCAACAACTTCCGTATGTCTCGAATGAGAAGGATCTCAGTGTCATTGTTCAAGACTACCTAAGTTGTTTTTTAAACTGCTCCCGGTTATCGTCTACCGCTATAAGACATGTTGGTTTGCTAAACCGAGTATTTGGCAAATTTGAACCTAAACTGTCCCCACGATTATCAGTCCACATGCGACTCCACATAGAGTACGCCATTCAAGCATGGAATCCATAGCTGCACCACGATCGGAAGATTCTGGAACGTCCACAAATGGCCACCAAAATGGTCAAGAGACTGCATTCCAAGTTATGCGGAAAGACTGGAATCACTGCAACTGTACTCAACACAGTATCGCCGCGTTCGAGGGGACTTTATCTTGGTATATCAAATAACGCACAACCCAGATCACCCATGTTATTCACTCTTTTCCTTGTCCTTCAACACACACGTGAGGGGACACTCATTCAAATTAGTGCTCCGAAAATGCCGGCGTCAATCATTCGCCCTCAGTATGCATTACTTGGAATTCTCTACCACCACACGTTGTTTCTGCGCCCACTATTGATTCATTCGAGCACAAACTGGATGAAGCTCTGAAATTTTAAATTTCAACATCCGCGGAAGTGCACAAAACAAGGACAAATCGACATTCATCTACTTTGTATGAACTGTGAATTGATTCATGTGCTAAACCTTATGGGACTAGAAAAGCAACCGCTTGTAAGTGTTTCCCATAATAATACTTTGATTGTGTTGGATCCTAGTCACCCAGACTGATGGGCGAATGTCACAAGGTCAAGTACATTGATCGGCTGAGTTCATGAATGCTCGAATGGGTCAGAGTGGTGAGGTGGCAGGCACGGTGAGTGCGTGTATGGTCATATGACTGGTTGCCTTGTGTTGGTGAGTGTCAGTGCCGCAGAACTGGTACGCATTGTCACTGTGTGCGTGCGTGTGTTGTGTCATATGACTGAATCACACCACGATTAGGTAACCAAAATGCAAAACTACTGGCAATTAATGGGTGTTTGGAGTGGAAAAATAACATCCTTAGCAATGATGATGACTTGCACTGCTGGCCAAAACGGGTGGTCTAGATACATCCCCAATGGCGGAAAAATGCGTCCCCGATCAGGTGACGTCGGACGCATCAATTCATCATGTGACCAAGGTGTCTGCATCTGGAACACAAGGCGTACGCGACCACCTTAGCCCCAGTGAAATCATATTGATTTAAAAAGATAGCAATCTGCTACAGCTAACTCAATTTCAAGCCATGATGACACCAGTGCACTGGTTCTATACAAGTTTGCTACCCCAGAGTCAAGGTTCCGATTTCAATATATGTTATATTAGGACAAAGACGCGAGAAGAACCTGGTTCTCGTACTGCAATTCTCACTGAGAAAAGAGGCTGCTGATTCTCCGGTCACACGTATCTCGTCCCAGCGGCTAAATATGCATGGTGGTGGTGGCGCAGCGGTTTATTCGTTGACATTGACGTGCTTTGGATCCAATGGTTTGAGGTTCGAACCCTACCACCGACGCCAAACTTTGTTGATAGGCAGCTTTGCTGTCGTCTGGTTCAATACCACGCCCAACCTAGTGGGGCTTTATGTGGTTCGCCATTTGCCCCGGGTCTTAGGTTACCGGTTTCCATCAATACACCATGAAAAGACAATAGCGTGAAAAAGGGAAACTGCTGCATTATAAAATCGTATACGAAAATAAGCTGATAGAAAAATTAACCGATAGTAAAAAATGAATATGACAAAGACAAACCATAGGGTTATTTTTCTCTGAGCAATTTGACAAACTGCTGGAAGAGGGAATCAGTGGTGGTACGCGCACAAAGGAACGCTGGAGGGGAGAAGACAGACAAGTTTGTATACAAACACCGGAATGCCTGTCAGCGAAAGGAATGATGCCTTTAAAGAGGTTGGCCACACGAAAACAACGAAAAAAGTACAGTATCGACGGGTAACTATGTACAATTGGGACGGGTTGGTGGACAATACACCGGTGGAATGATGCGTTTCGCAAGAGATTGAAAACCGGATAAATGAAGGCACAGTTCGTGCGAGGAACACAGTTACCGCATACGCACACACTAAACGACAGGACAGAAACTCAGAGTGACAACTGTACGCTGAAGAGAATAGGGTGGGCGTCGTGAATAGATCCCCACTCGGGCAAGTGTAACCGGGTTTGGGAAGTTCCAAGAAGAACTTTCGTGATATGCAAATGAAAATATGCTATATATCTGTTGCGAAAAGGTGGATATGGATTCTAGTCGCTCCGATGATGAGAGAGAGACGTTCGGCTAAACTGGAAGCACGTCCATATAATGTCGCACTGAGGAGTTCTGGCATCCTGCACCTGGAACTATAACTCGATTCTGTGCAGTTGTGTGAACGGATAATAATGAGGATTCTGAAAACACATTAGTCGTCGGACAGACAGGTTTCACTGAGGTATCAAATCCGGTCTTCGGCGAACAAGTGCCACTGGCCGAACGGACTCGCTTGATGGCGGCTATGGTGTCAAGACAGGCTTGGATAGCACGGCAATTCTGTATTACTTCGGGTGGGTCCGCATCAGCATCCAGTTTGGCGGTCAGTTGTTGTACAGTGTTTAGCACTTTAACCAACACTCCATCTTGTATTTGGTTGCATAAGGTATCCTCCTCATCTAGGCCAACGGAGACTGTGAGCGATTGCTGCGTCTGACGGGAAGGCGTGTCTAGAGGGCCAACATGGTACATTTCTGTAGCCTGGGTTGACAAATGAGCTTGGTTGACTTGGTTACTATTCACTGTGGTGACTGTGTTGGAAGCTAGTCGCGACGTGACATCTTCGCAACAGCAGGGCATTTTGGACACGGGACCTGCAATGGAAGAATAAACAAATGGCAGGGGGAGAAATAACAACAGGGATCATTCGGAAAAATTGGACTAGGGTGACCGACTGAAAGTAGATGGCTAACTTGATCATGAAACCGCTAGGTTGAAAACCCATTGGTGAAAAAATGTCGGACAGAATGTATCGAAAATAATGAGATACGTGGAATAATCTGTAGCCACATTGGGATTATCGTGCATTGAGAAAGATGTGTTCTACGTCCAGACGAAAGGATGCAAAAGAGCAATATGAAGAACGGATCCACTGATGTCGATGGCAGACATTTATTTCGATTAACATGCCAGAACAACGTGTATGTTCAAGTGGAGACGGTCACCAAAACAACCGCTTTCAGGTCGTGTTCGAACCCCACCGTCACTGCTTAACACACCCCATTAGCAATGCATCGTATGGTAGTGTTCTGATCAGCCGCTCTCCTATCTTGTTCGTTCCATCATAAAGTCAGTAAAAGGATGAATAAGAAGATAAGAAAAAACTCTCAGGAGTTTATTCTACTTCAAATATCATAAACAGTCTACCATGTACACTAAGGCTACCAGTGCCCCGATGAGTACTGGCTTGAATCTCGAATAGGTGACCAACTTTTGGGGATTCAACAAGTAATACTCCAAATACTTGAACATAGAGCTTGTTGAACCGTTCGCACTCGGCTGGTTATTTGCTGGATCGCCGCTCAACCAAATCATTCAAGCATAAAACGGCGCGAATCCGTTTGAGGTGTGGCTACCAAAACCACAGAACAGACAACGGGAGAAACAGCCATCCGGAAAAGTTCACGACTCAGACTAGCGGACGCCAGACTACATGATGAAGCAGTTGTGCGTACCGAAGCGAGTTCATTTTGTCTTGACTAAGTTCTGAAAGAGTAATTGGAAATTTCAACACTAAAATGTAAATTGTTACAATCGGTATGAGGTTTTAAGTAAGTGACAGATAGTCACGATAGGTGGCAACTCAGAACAGAACCCATTCTATACATATATTATATTATATTATATATATTGTGGCAGATAAGCTTTTAAGAATAAACTGTCGATATAACTTTGTCCATTGGTGTACTGATTGCCGAACACCAAGAAGCCCATTTATTGGTGATAACAGTAGTGTCTACCTTTCAGAACGAATCCAGCAAACAACATATACAATTATTTTACGGAATTGAAATGCACGCACCGGGTCACCAGACACATCCAATAAATTTGGGAGGAATCAGGAAAAAGGGCAAATGGATCAGCTCATTTGATGATCTCAAATGATCAATTGTTTCAACTGGTAATGACCATACACGAACAAACCAGTGAGGCAATGGCCTTAGAGCGACAGATTCGGTGAACAAGAATAATTTTGTCAAAGGGTGGTTGAAGCTAACAATCAAACACTCCGAATGACGCAACAATGCTCAGCACTGAATGCAACCGTCTGAAGAGCTAATCCAGCACAGATGGAACAGTATGGTGGGATATTTTTCTTTTTTTCCCGACTTAACAGAGATAATATCAGATCATTCTGAACTTTTCCGTGCCTACAAGAAGTACATGAGGTATAGATGTGGTGTGAAACCACGACGGGACTTCACGCTGGGCAAAACACAATCAATGGAGTCTGTTGAACCAGGGTCGGGGAGGATGTTTCTCATACAACCAGTAACCACGGTAATACTGGAGTTTTCACATGCATAACGCACAAATGTAATATGCGAAATATTACAACCACACATCAATTTTCTAGTTCTATTTTTTGATAGAAAACCGTCCAGATTGATCAAATTTGATTGGATGATGATTTAACTCATGACCGAATAGTCAAACCAAAAAGGATCGTGAAAATGACTCCGCTGAACTGATGTGCGAAATGCGATTAACCCATCCCCGGGGAAATGTGAGCATATTCAAGTGGTTGCGAAACGCACTGACTTTTCAATAATTTTGATCAAGACATAATACTCAAGCAAGCTTCCAATCAGGCTCCGGCGCAGCAACTATATTTTGGTGTGTTGAATGCTATGTGTAGAAGTATTGTGTTGGAAAATCAAGGATCTGAATCAATTTTCTGAACTCATGGAGAGAACGAACTAGTTCAGGGTTTCGACATAAGATTCAACTATTTGATATCCTTTGATAATTGTCAGCTGAGACTTTCCATCTTTAAAAATGTAACCCAACACTATGACAGAGCATACGCCCTAGGCACGCGGCTGAATAATAATTTGCTGTTATGCAGATCATGCCAATAGTACACGAGCCCATCAGGACAGCCGAAGCTAAACTTGTTCTCGTCGCCGATCATCACACCGCTTTCCATTCAGGGGTCCAGTTGATTTGACTTCTAACCCGCGGTGGTTGATGACTTCTTCCAGAAATCTTGAGAATACCCTCGTTCCAGTCCCGATAGCTCTGAACCGCATGTCATTCTTCGGTTTCGATATACGACGCGATCATGATTGTAATCGTGATGAATGTCCTCGATGATCGTCATTCAGCTAGCGTGCGCTACGTGAAGAATGGTGCATAGCCGGACACAGTCTAACGCATATGAGGCATGACTGACTTATACAACTAACATGGCTAAGTGTGGAGTGCACTTTATTGATGGCGAGGTTAATGGTATTTTACAAACCTAGGGGCACATCATCACCATCGTACAGCGAAATACAGTGAGGCGAACTTCACTGATCGCTGCCAAACTCACAATGCATACAAGGTTAGTGGTAAAATTTAAGGTGGACAAGGAGTGGACCTAATTTGAGAGAGAGGAGAAGGTGAACCAATGTGGTCAACACACAGAGTACACAATCGAACTTTGCATACATACCGTTTCAAGCGTTATGGCCTGAGAAGAAATGACAACAAGAACGCCACTGCTGCCATATCCTTGAATGTCTCCAACCAACCGGTTGTGGAGTCTTTCGGATCCCCACCTGGAAGGCGCGTGACACCTACTCTACCTAATGGTTCCGTGCATTTCTTCATGCCTCGTCTCCACGTCATCTGTTGGCCTCCAGCCCGGAACGGCTGCAGCGAATAAGGCGCGATGGAGTAGACGGTGGCTGGGCATAGATACAGATAGAGGTTGATCGGGTTCATCACGTGATTCATGAAAGGCTCGTTCGACCCTGGTCGCAGTTGACGTGATGACATTTGGCGACTGACTTGTATCATTATTTCAATGCCCTAGCAACGACAATCAGCAGTGCCCCAACTGTGGCTCTCGAACTATTCAACCAATATGTACATCCCTGCCTGAAAATTTTGAAAACCTTCTTTCGTTTGTGTGAATCACCCCGCACGAAACCGTTTCAATTCACAACGATGTCTTGGACGGTCGAAAAATTGCACCTATGCAATGCTGATTGCAAAAGACGAGCTACAACAAGCACTATACTCAACAGTAAGATTACGCAACAGAAAGTGAGTCTGAGTTGATTGGCCGGCATATTGTCAGTGCAGACAAAAGCTGTAGACGGATGAAGATGGACTAGTAAAATCTTTTGGATAGAACTAACTGCTAGTTCAGTGCCCTTCTGATGGGGGTACAAGACTTTAACAGCTAAAAGTATGCCTGACGATTCCGTGGGAGCGGTGATTCAACAAACCTGCTATGGAGAGATCGACATGGAATTCACTTAAACCCGGGTAAAACGCCGGGAAATCGTTTTTGCAAAATGAAAAGGGCATTTCGGTTCGAGGATAAATATGGCCAGAAAAAACTGAAAAGATTATAATCATTCATTCGAGACCTTGACTGCAAACACCTGAGGGGTTTACGAACCTTATTCCTCATTTACGATCGACCAATACTTGATGCCGCTGAAAAGAAGACCAAGCTTAGACATGCAACTGTCAAAAAAGGCTGATAAATATGGCATCAAGTTTTGAAAATCCGTGGACAACTAGACTAAGTGTGCGTATAATATATTGCCACGTCTTAGAATATTTGTTCGTCAGCTGAAAAATGGATGCCCGGAGGCAAAGGACGTAGTATAACGTATAGCAGTGGACTGGGCCCACAAGCGACACAATATTGCAACACCCAGTCATTACACTAATATTTCTATCAGTTACGTTGATCCCCAGGTTCGATCCGGGGAGCCTAACGCAACCTATGTAAGCAAGTCTCCTGGTCAGGGCCTTCATACATACCCTCATACCAGGTCTTAGTTCGACCACCCTTGACTTTTTCCTGCCTTGGGAAACGTGCACCGTGGCAATCTACTTAGTGACATGTGCAACACATACGTAGTGGATACCCTATTCGCAAATACAGCGCTCGATAATGGACTATGAGCGGTTGAGCATGCATGTTCAACGTTTGACTTCTAAAGCCCGGATTTGTTACAGACCAGCATTGGGAGTGAAAATTACGTGAAAGCTTAAATAGAGGGTGGGCCGAATCGGAACACTACAGATGGCGCCAAATATCTTCGCCGGGAAATGCGAGCGACTAGTCCGCAAATGGCTCACAGTGCTCGTTTAGCCATGCTCTGCGGGGTATGAATGGTCTGGCAGTTTTAGGGTTGAGAGGAATCCTGATATAAGCTTCCCTGTTGAGTCAACGGTGTGACTAAAGACGTGCTGAGATGCGAGTACCGAGAGAGAGAGAACAGTAAATAAAGAAGAAGAAAGCGTTCAAACATTTTCGGGATGATTTACATGCTTTTTACCCCGATGAGGATGATAAATTGTGTCAGTATCTCGCCTGAAAAACGGAAGAGGATGTCACCAGCTGATGGAAACCGAATATATATGGTGTACCGTTTGATTTTGACCCGGATAGCCTGTTAGTAAACAATCGAGCCCAGACCGAGATGAAAAATTCAATCCGTGGTATTCTGAAGTTTGTTGGTCTCTCTTATTGATGCAGCTTCTTTCACAATCAGACTACATGCGGATCCAAACGTTTATAGTCAACTTATTGCAGTGTGCTCCAATGGGAGAATCCTTAGCAGTCACATAACCTGTAGCTACTAACTCTGAACGCATCAAATAACAGGGAACAGCACAAGCAATCTTTTGTGCTACTTTCTCATATGAAGGAAGAACTAATACGCTTCCGAACAAATCGGATCAATATCCCAAGTTCAGTATATGATAGCAGTAGTTCAAAGCCTGTAATTCGGAACGTACCACTACTAAACAGAATGTGTAGTACTAAACCAGGTGATGGTAAAAAGTCAGATAACCATGAAGGATCACCGGCCCGTCAGCATCTGCCGAGATTATTTGAGCACACAATGTCCAGTGAGAGGTTTCACTGAAATTTTGGGATAAGCGAAAGAACTTTCCGAAAAGGGGTAAAATAAAATTGGTGTTCTCCATTGACACACCGACAAAACGGAGCACCTTCACGGCAACGCATGCATCCAATTGGAATCATCTACGGGTTTGCACTTGCGAACCAACTACATATTATGGTGGGTCAGCAGACAAGTATTCTGTATGAAGAGATACAAGCTGAAGACCCCACCCCCTATTTTATGATGAAAAAAGAACAAATGGCCATTTCATCGGTAATAACTGAGAATGCAAAGGTTTCTACTGCCAACAGAAGGGCGAGAAAGGCGACAGACTGCAATGTGAGGATGACTAAGCGCATTAAAATCGACCATGATCTAAAAGAACCTGGAGCAGCGTAACGTAAGTAAAATACCATGACTGAGTACAGCGAGCGAAAGCTAACGGTGAGTGAACGAGCTGCCAGTTTCTTGCTTGGAGTCTGTGAACACGCACGGACACGTGCAAGGACCACTATTTTCAGACAAAAAAGTAGCGAATGATGAACATCTGCGTACACAGACAGGTCCACATATAAACGGATCGGTACACAAGCAAGTGTGGACGAAATCAGCTAGTGCGAGCGCGACTCTGCTTTTCTGGCATTCTGTATGCCGGTATTGTGTTACGAACGTGATCCACTATGTCCGTCATGAATGTGAGCGACCCGTTCATACAGCCATCATGATTAAAACAACAGCTAGGGTTACCGGGACAAAGTTAAAATATCAGTTGGGTAGCCAACATGCTCCATTATCTTATGATCAAGTAGGAATGAGAACATTTCTATGAAGAAACGGACGACGATAGTCAAGTAGAAGAAGGACATAAATACAATGATCTGGTCCCGTGTTTAAATCCCGCTATAGCAACCCGCCTTTCTCCTATTGCGTGTCTATAAGCGTTCTTTGAATGATTGCAGCCTACTTAATTAGCTGTCATTGGTGTGCTTTAGGGCCTAGGGTTCGAGACTCGAAATTCACCACCAACTTTGGTAGTAAGCAGGTTGGCTACCGCCCGACTTAATACCACGCCTATGCTTGTGGGGCCTTAGGTGGTTCGCCACTCCTAGTCCCGGGGTCGAGGTTGCCCGTTTCTAGAACGGAACAGTAGGTCCTTGTGACTACGGGGTTTAACCTCTCTGTCGTTTATCACACAATGCTACAATAAGACTACCAAAACGAAACTACCTGACGATTGACCGTACCATTCTAAGTATCTCAATGGAACAGATCAGATCATCAAGAAAAACCTGCACCCTGACGTGGAATGATGGTTCGTGATCAGTTACACATGAGGACTTTTACCAAACCAAGAGATCTTATTATGCCTGGAAGGTTAGAGGGTAGGGGTCGGACAAGCCTCATACTCCTGGTCTTTCAGACTCAGGGTTCAACTCGAGTTGGTGTCTCAGTCAGTAAAATTGGGGAACGGGGGGGGGGTGATCAAGCAAAGCAAATAGGCCTCCACTTCAATTCACTTGCTGTCTTGCGGTCAGGACCTTCTCAAAACGTAAGGCTTCGGACAAACACTATAATCATTCTCCTGCTTAGTAGCTGGGCACCCTAGCAGTACCAGTCCATCAAATGCACTGTATAGATAAAAAATTCCGTAGTGCATAGGTCGTCAAGTGGAATAAACAGGACCGGGTTGCCAATTGTATCGAGTGGGGTGGGTAGGGATAAGTGGGATACTCGTCAGACATACCAATCTTTGTTTACTTCGTTGTCTTCCGTATCCAACCCTCTCCGTTCGCCAGTTCTTCCGACCCGTAACACTTTTCCAGACTTGTTTGGTACTCGTCATTGGTCGTTGTCAGAAAATTACTTTAACCATCAACTAAACTGCAGGTTATTAAGCCTCGCCAATCACTGAATCTGGAGATCTTCAATGTGAGGACTCTGATGCAGGTGAATCAACAAGTTTGTCTGATGCATAAAATGGACTCTTTGGGGATCTTTGCCTGCTGCGTATGGAAGACGCGAATCTAGGATTCTGGTGCTATGAGCCACTCAAGTGCGCCGGAGTTGTTCTCGAGGTACATTCTTCGCACATCAGGTGACGACGAAGCTCACTCAGAAGGTCAGAGTGAAGTAGATATTGCACTCAATAATAGGACCGATCAATCAGTTAGATCTACGTTAACCGTCGTTTGTGTGCGATGCGGTTCCAAGGGTCATTTGGTGTCCGGAAGGGAAACAACTCCAAATTAGAAGATTGAGTACATCTGAAGCTTGCCTAGGCGGTCGTTAGGCTATGCGCTATCAACGAACAGATAATGGCGATCGACCTCTGCAGTTCTGCGCAAACTGCCTGTCCAGTACTAACATCCAACGCACCTCTCAACAGACGGCTTCAACTCAGCTGGCACGCTAACTGAAATGGACCACACAGCAGTAAGCTACCGTTGGTGTAGCTCAGCACAAAAGTGCAGGTCCTATGGGATCAGATGACTGAAACTAATTACGAGTTAGCTTTGACGTAGTTCTCTCCCCGAGGTATTCGCCGCTGACAAAGTCAGTAAACTCGGTTAGCACACCATCGATTGTCGGGCCTAGCCGTTCGTGTCCCCTTTTATTCAGAGATAGAGCATCACCTACGCGAGGTGCGGCGTGGTAATCTAGGCGAACAGTGAGTGGGATGAAATTAGACGACCAATGCACTCTGCAGCGAACGTTGTTTGTGGATGTGAGTTTCATGCACGTCCGATACCTGAAGTGTCAGTATCTCAGATGAAGAAAAAACGACAAATCTCGACTGGCTATGACCAAAACAGTAACAGTTAGTAACCTACAGGTAAGCAGGTGTGTTTAGGAATGGATCGAGAGAAAAAACTCGCTTTCGCATAGAATTCAGCTCATTAGGCTTTGCTATTTAGAACACGTTCCGAACACATCTAACGGTCACTACATCACGCCCTATTTGTAGCTGTCGCTCTAAAACGGAGGAAACCACAAGTCAACAGATGGCGTGGGAAGAACGACCCATGAAAAAATGCGTCCAAAAGACTTTATGACTGTTTGGTTGGAGAACCTGATAGACATGGCAACAAATCGACAGTAGTGGCGTTCTAGTTGTCACTTCTCATCAAACCAGAATGCATGAAAAAGTATTCAGGTACAGTTGAATTGGGTGTTCTGTGGATTGACGACAAAGATTCATTTTCTTTCCCCATTCCTGAAAAGAGGCCCAATCCGTCCACTTTTACACATTCACACTTACCTTGTGTGTATTATGAGTTTGGTAGCGATCAGTGAATTTTGCTTCATCGTATTCTGCTGTACAATGATGTGTGCTGGCGTCATCAGAAACATTTTGGCAGACTACCTTCACAATTTTGTGATGAGTATCCGCATAAGGTGCAACCGGACATTTGTACATCTTCCGCATTTTGTCTGCACTGTCTAATCTTGATCAGCACTTGCTGTAGAACAAAACGGCGGCACGCCTTTATTGAGTGACGGGAGATTGTGTCAGTGAATAGTCGGAAGAGAGGGTGCTATCCTTTTTCTTCTGGTTGGCCACGATACCAGGAATTGTTGGCTCGGACCATTACGTAAGAGTGAGCTTTCATAAAACGGCATCCTACTTCTTAGTTGACTGGAGATTTCTAGCCGATTCGGACGCCAAATGGCCACAATCGAAGTTACCCACGTGTTGAGAATTTGTGTCAAACTTGGACTCGCGAAGATGTTGACTAAGATATCCTCTGTTGAAAGGACTATTCATAATTCTCTGCACCGTATTCACAAAAAGCGCCTATCCACTGGCTGAATGACTGTCACGTGACTACGCTTGGAACCATATTATTCATTGTTACTTCAACTCAGCAGTATCTATTCCTGGATTACCAACTGTTCTGCTTCATTTGGCATGTAATTTATCCGAGTCCTCGAGCTGCGTAGAAAAAGTTTGCCATAGGAACACTTCTATAAAGGTAGGACCGAGGCAGCTGTCCAATGAAAGCGTACGATCGACCGTGAATGCAGCCCCACCAACCGGAAATAATTAGGATGGGGTCCAGACTGATTTTTCCGCCGTTCTATAAATGGAAAATTCCCTGCGTTTATAGTACCTAACGAATACAACTAATCTGTAAGATCTCTGTTGTCCAAAAGAAAAATATTTGAAATGAATGATCATTTGATTGTCATGAGTGGACTGTCCGCCGCGTATGAAGTTGGAAAGCGGTCAGGTTTCATCCCGTATTTGTTTCAGTGTTAAAAGACGATGAATGACCATCGTTGATGATTTATCGCATACTCTTGTGTGATGAACAGCAGAAGGAAATCCTAGACCCCGGGTTTTTGTTGCGGCGAAAAAATTAGAACTCCAATAAGAAGGGAATGGTATTGAGCCCAATAACAGTGAATGTCCCTGCCAGCAAAGTTGGGTGACAGTTTGAATTTCAGAGACTAAGGTTCAATGCACGACCGTTACAGTGACCTAAGCTATCACTCATATACGGAAAATTTTCTCAAATGAGGAAACTAGCAAACTGTATTGGATGACTCATTTGCCACGCCAAACATTGTTAAATGATAGGAGTGGAGGGTTTTAGTTGATTAGATGATGAATTCGTCGTGTAAATGGGACGTGAGCTGAAAAGCTGGGAAGCACTGGACAGGTGTTTCAAACTGTTCGGGTCTCATCAGCTCACGCTTCAGTTATACGGCGAATTCATCATCTAAAGGCAAGCATTGTGCTGGTACTCTCATAGAGATACAGGATTTACAAATGGACGATTTGAATAGTCGTAATCAAGGAGAAAAAAGATGAGAATACCCTGAAAGCAAGAATATTTTTATTAAAGTTCGAATCGATTTCCAGTACACTTGATCCACCTATATACCTGAAGGGATCTGGTGCAACTTCAAGGTTAGGCGTCAAAATGAGTCTTCAATTGCGTAAACGTTGACAAAAGTTAGACTCAAATGATACACAGGTGCATTACTGCCAAATCAAGTAGGTAGCAAAACGAACGTGGGATGATTTCTTGTAATCGCAACTCCAGTGGTTGAGATGATATCATACATGTCGATCCACTGATACATATCAACGTGGTGAAGAGGTCTAAAGGGATATAAATAGGTCTCGCTGCTTGCTGCTGAAAAACATCGAACTGTTCTGAGGATTGACTATCTTGTCACAGAAAAAAACATTAACCATTTAGCAAAGAATTTAGTCGGAAGACAAGATAATGTCAAACTTGGCAACGAATAACTCAGGCGTAATTTTTTTTAAATTTCCACCCAAAATGGACCAAACAGCATACCTTCTGTTAGCAATCCTATGCCTGATTGTCGTTTTCCTCTATTTATACAGGAATCCGGACGAGTCGTGAAAGAAAGGGGAGTTTCTGACAGTTGGACAAGATCAGAATGATCGTCATCCATGGTTTCCGGATAAGCACCGTCTTCTTCTACGGACTCCCGCATTTTTTCTTTCTTCCAATGAACTAGCAAACCAGGCGGACCGTGAACCCGACCTTGGTGTATGGTAACATGTGAACTGTCCGCGTCGCTAACCCCACC
>UZAN01041921.1:21816-33557 GCA_900618425.1 Echinostoma caproni
GCGCAAGCCAATGAGACGGACATCAACCAAAGTAACACAGGGGACTCAGTGGTATATCAGCCAGCAGTATAGGACACGAAGGGGAGCAAGCGGATAAACGCATGGGCGAGAACCATTCAATCTGTCGCCCAGGGACCAGAGTGAATAGACAAAGCCACTGGCTTTATCGCCATTCTAATTCACGGGCAAGTGCGTGTACACACATCCACACACAAGGGGACAGTACATCTTGCGCACTGTGGCCCTTTGAGGGACACCCAGATGACTGGTCGCACTCTCTCTCTCACCTACTTCAGTCTACAAAAGAATGCTTGAGAAAGGTAAGAGCGTTGACTACAAAAACATCAGTAACATCGGCAACTGTCGTTTGGCCCAAAAATGTGACGCCGCCCACACATGACCTGCTCTCATCCCACAAAGACGGCTCGTCTCGGTATCAATCGTACGTGGGTCATGCAGCTCGACAGCTGAGTGTAGTAGTCAACACACACACAAAGCCGACCGGGGCACGGAACAAAGAGGCGAAAAAGCACGCCTGGTTTCGTCGACCAACAAGGACGGGATACCTCCGCCTAGCAAGACTGATGCGCATCGGCGCGTGCCAAACTAGGGCCCTCGAGTGCAAAATTTATTATTGCATTTCCTATTTGCGTGCATTCAGGATTTGCCCAGAAAAGCAGACGAATCATTCATGAAGAGTGGATAAACTACTGATAGCGGTAAGCATCGAATAAGACAGGCGACGAATGGTTCGGTATACTTATAATGCGTTGGGTAGCAAACCGTTCTTTACGGGATGTATTCAGTGAGATTCCAGGAGTAACAATATCAAGTTTGAGCTGGAACGCAAAACACTGGTAACAAGTTCCTCAAGTCAAATATGCAGGGAAGAAGAGGCGACTAAATTGCACCAACCTGGTGGATATCGTCATTTACATATACACATTGGAGAAGATACAAACTCCAGTAAACAGAGGGCCAATCAAGGACAGGCTTATATTACCAGTCTGGATCCGACAGTCATTACAATCCAATAAAAATGGAATTTTTTTGTCTAGAGTGAATTTGTCCCCGTAAATCGGACGACATCTCCTGTACGGTCGAAACGAATCACATATCGATACTATTCTCCGTTAAAAAAAAACAAGTTTCAAATAGCATCCTCGTATGTCAGTCAGTACGATCAGCTTCATTCTCTTCGCAAATTGTTCTCCGTCTGGGTATCATGCATACTCATGACTATCTCAAAGAGTTCATGTTGTGTTCTGTTTGAATTCCGTCCCTTGACTGGCCTGCCTCGTCTGTCACTTACAATTCGTTTGCCATTACCGACTATATTAGAATTGCGCATACCACAAATGGGCCACTCACGCAAGAATCACATGATTCGAACGGTACTGGGTCAACCGGTAACTACAACCAATTGGATACAAGCATCAACTCACAACAGATATCTTTGGGGTCAAATTTTGGCTTTCCAATAGTTAGAACTCAATGAGTGAATAAGTACTAGCGAACGAAACAAATCCAGGGGCGTGATTACGCACAATCCCAATGTCTAAAATTCACTGCTAATGAGAAACAGAAGTCACTGAGTTTTTAAAAAAATGTAAACTTAGGGCAAGTTTTATCTTCTTTCCAAGTAGAAATTAGAGCAGACGTACGATGTCAACATTTTTATACAAGAAGCTGGAAAAGTTAATACATTAACGGTTGTTTGAACAAGTCTTTCCACCGATTGGAACTCGTACATTGGTCCAAAGATACATGCTTGTCTAGTTCCGTGATGAGAAAGTTTCACGGAGGCGAGTGATGTCACAATCTCCTCGGTACACGGAACCATCCACATCCATTCCAAAAAGTCGGCACTTTGTGGTGAGGGTCAAAGGCAAAGATGTAACACATTTTTATCCCCATCCATAGGGGGATAGGGATGGAATGTACTCAAGTGCAGATGCATCTGGAGAACGGAGAAATAGTGCCACTAGTAAGTATACCTGGAGGTATGGAAAAACAGAAATGTGTGCCACACAACTCATACCTGATAAAACAATGCTTTGAAAGAAGCAGTCACCATAGCCAAGCGTTAGCATCTTTCATTTTCTTATTTTGAATCACTCAGGTCGAACATAATCATTCAGTCCAGTCTGTATACCCCGTTGTGATGAAAAGTTAAAAGGGTGAACTTTGTGCTGACCAGAATGCACTACTATTCGGTTATGGGAATATACGACCAATCTAGGAACCGAGATTTGGAGTGACAAGCTATGCAAAGCCTCAATATGCACTGAATCGGACCACCAAGCTTGGATGGTAGTAGCGAGGGTTTGGGACTTGGACCACAGGGTCCGGAGTACGCCAACGAAAGTGACTCCCACCGCTCGGTCAACACTAACTGGTGGCAGTGGCATAGTTTTCATGAAATGTGGTCGCGCGATCAGGAACAGTTGTGAACACGAGACAGGTTATATTGGAACGTGTATAATCTTGTCACCGCGTTTTTGTTTTCTTGCTCAGAATAGCAGAAGCATATAAACAGCGATAAACGGTTGAACAATTTCCAAGTAACAGAATACGGTCATTCAAAAGGATTAATGAAAAGTAGTCAAAATGCCGAAAACCAGATTGCTGAGGCGGACACATGTCTTTTCTGAAAAGCTTAGATCGTACACTTTTCCGTAATATCGACTAGTGAGTAAGTTGCAAAAAAGCGCAAAAGTGCAGAGATCGAGATGCGCTGGAGATATAAAGGGCTCCCACCGAGGAGGAACACTGCAGCATGCGAACTTACTCGCATCAGGTGATTTGTCAGATAAAGATACAAAACAGGAAAGGGATTTCGGTAAATCATCCAGACGGGACAGAATTCCGCGTGAATCCGAAGACGTTATTGATTCAGTGGATGAGTTCCAGTGCTCAATGCCCTGATTGGTGGTACCGATGGACGAAGAACCGGGCATGTCTGATTGGTCCCAATGACGAGATGAATTAGCATGGTATTCCGGTTGTAATGTCGGAGGTGAGTGAGTTGAGTGCTTCGGTAGTTGTCGCTCGGAATGGGTGATAATTGTTGTTTCATTGGTTACGGTTTGCTCGTGCCCGGTAACTTCAAGTGAACAGGAAACCTTTTGGGATCTAAATGCAAAACAGTGTGTATGAGAGAAAAACGATTGAAAAATTGGGTGTGAATGAAGTCAAAACCTGACTAGCTCTCTTGATTTCAAGTATCCGGTTTCGATCACTCGTTCAGCAGTGAAGCTCACATCAAAGTCAAGAACGTGTAAGCAATCCAATCATGGTCAACAATCCTTGAATTCCTAAACTACGCGTTGCAACAAATTTGAGTTATGTAGAACTAACGTACTTGATTTCGAGCTGAGCAGCCACACGACGTAGATGCTTAAGAACTTTGTGGTACGACAGTACGATATATTTCGAATTGTATTTATATTTCTCTGTCACGATCTATCAGTTACGTAAAAAGACACTTTGGTAAACGTTTGTGTAACCTTTGGCAAAGATCACTAGGTAACCACTTGAGTTTTGTTGATGCTCGTCAATAATGTTCGTTAATGGGGACTCGGAACACATATAGGTTGGGAGAATCACCAAATATCCAAGGATCAACGCCTACAGAACATCGATACACAGATTTTGATGTTTCATCATCCACGTGGATGGAACAAGAATATGACTAAGTTAGTTAATGAAGTTATATGCTACTGATCATATACGATTAGGGATCAGGATTCTAACGCTAAGGTTCGCCACTCCGGTTGCAACAATGACACATTAGGTGTGCACTGGTGACGGGTGCCAAGAAGCACGAAATATACGTTCAATGCACTTTATCGGTCACTATAAGCAAGAATTATTCGCGAATAAATGCATCCGGTGGAGAATTACGCTCATAAAACAGCATCGACACACAGATCCTGATGGTTTTGAAATTTTTTTAAATTAAAAAAACTTGCTTGGTTTTGGAAACCAACATTATCTGAGAAGCCCGTGGAATGACTTTCATGTTCCAATTTTTTTTCATTACACACCACTGTATGATGGACAGCAGACGGGGCGGACCCCATAGTCACGAGGACTTGCTGCTCAGTGGTGGAAACCGGCAACCTAAGCCCCGGAACTTGGAGTGACGAACCACATAAGGCCCCGCTAGGATAGACGTCGTACGGAATAGGATGACAGCAAAGCTGCCTAAAAAGTTGGGTGGCGGGGTTCGAACCTCGGACTATAGGGTCCAAAGCACACAGGGGACAGCGACTAAACCACTGTGTAACGGAACAGGCAAAGAACGAATAAGCCCGGATCTGAACAGCGGATGTATAGAATGAAACGAGCTTTTAATGAAACTCGCGTCCGGAGCCCTCCCCTCCCCCAACAGTGCAGTAGACCGAGCGCACTGAGAATTGTGCGTGAAGATTGAATCTGAAGGACGATAAATCGCAATAAATGACAGATATTCCTCACAAACAATTGCGAGTTGAAATGAAAAACGAGAGAATCATTGTTGTTCGGTCACGACTGTCAGTTTCATACCTAAACGGATTAATCGGAAAAGGTCTCTCAATGATCATCAAGTATCTTTAACATGTTCACACACACTCCCTACTGCATAACAAAAATTTTAACAATGTCACACGTACTGTTGAACCCGTAACAATTCTGACAATTGTTCCCCGCTCAACACAACCAACTGGCCTTGTGAGTTCTTCCCGATGAAGCCGACAGTCCCAGGAGCAATCACATTCGCCGCGGTAACGCATTTCATTTGACCTGTCGACAAGTGGATGTTGTCTGCAGCTCCCGACTCAGTACTGGATAATGATGGATCCGAAACGGGTGAGATAGGTGCCGTATGAGACAGCGATCCACTGGTCTTCGGATTCAGTTCCCCAAGGTTGTTTGAACCGCAAGATACAGTAGTACCACTATTGGCAAATGAAGTCGCAATCGCAGCCAGCTGTTCCAAACCGGATGGACCGGAGTGTCTGGTAGGAACAGTCTTGCATTCAGGGGTCTTGGTAATCGGGGGGTGGGTGTGTCCGTTAACTAAATTAGGAAGTGGTGAAGGTAAATTCAGTTTTGTAATAGCACAGCCAATGGTAAACCTGAATAACACGAGAATTTGGAAACGTCATTGTGTTATGCTACGAATACAGAAAACCTATCAATCCTTGGCCTTGATTGAAACACCATTTGATGCAGAACATTGATCACTTCGGAACAAACACTAACGTTGCTCTCGCGTACACCGAAGTCGGTTGCTATCTCGCGATTTTGGAAAATCCATGAGGGAGTAAACAGTTGTGAGTATGTACCGAGATAAAAATACGGCATGCGCATCCAGTTGCTTCGCATCAACTCAGTTCAGATTACACGTATGGGGTGCAATATGACCGAACGGAAAAGGAAAACTCTATCATCTTGCAACGCAACAGTGCTGCTGAAAAATGCTGGAGTGTTTTGAGGAAGAACATGCGTTGCCAATTCCATCAGCGATCAATAAATGTTTACTGGAAAAACCAAGCAAACTCGTGAATTCAAAATAATCTCACTATGGCTACATCCATTCATGGACCACAAACCCTTTTGAAATTAAGCGAGATCATTTGGGTTTCAAATCTAAACAGAGCGGAATGGTAACCAGACGGAGTAACCTTGACTAAACGTCCATTAAAATGTCTACAACTTTCAAAAATCAACCTGTTGAAAGTACAGCCCGAGAAGCGGCAAAAGGATTGCAACAAAAATCAGAACTAAGAAGTATTTATACAAAATGCTCTACCGAATTGGCTCGTAATAAACACGCATCTACCCAAAGTTTTGCTTTCAACTTTCCGTTCCGCATCAACAAAGTATTATGAATCGGATGAAGGTGTAAAGGCCGGGAGAGCATTTTGAGTGACCCTATTTGTGTGCGTACGAGGCCCGATGTTTACGGCAGTGTAATATCATTCCCCGCACGAGGATAGGACTGTTTCAAGAACTAAATCTATGGCAACGTTAAATAGAAACGGAGAGAGAGAAACCCTATCGAACACCGCCTTTTGTAGTGAACTCGGGTGAAAAAGTGTCGTAAGCTGGAAATCAGCCTCGGTTGGTAGTATAAAGGGATTGTAATATTGAAATAAACTTCTTGTGCACATTCATTAGAGCAAGGCGGCGCAAGAGTTTAGAGCGGTCGGCCAAGTCGAAAGTCGTTTTCAGATCGAGTAAGGTAGAAATGGTGGGTGTATTAAAGGAATGTCTGTGTTCTAGAATTTGACGAATAGTGAAGATGTGGTCGATACAACCTCGACCAGGTCTAAAACCAGCCTGGTTCTCATAAGTGTTTACGTGTTTACCGTTGACGTGCCAACGATTAGATGCGGTAAGAAATAAACAAATTGGCGACCCGAAAGCAGAGTCGTGGACGAGCGTGAATTGAGGGGATAAGGAGGAAGTTTGATGATAGCACAATGTGCGTTGCGTATCAGTTGCGTCAACCAGTGCACCATTTAGATAGCAAAACAAATTTAGTATTTGTCTTGCAGAAATCAGCAAAAACGGTTCCCAAAAAATAAGAAACAATTTTCGAAGGCTGGAGAAAATAATCATGACCAATATGACATCCGTAACTGTTTACTCAGTATAATGTTTTTTTAATATACACCTTTTTATGTGATAAACGGCAGACGGAGTGAACCCTACAACCACGTGGACCGGCTGTTCACCCATATATATATATATATATAAAACGGGCCTGAGAACAAGCATGGTTTACTCATGGAAACCGGTAACCTAAACCCCGGGACTTGGAGTGGTTAGCGGCTCGATTAGCATTGGTGTGGTATTGAGCCCGAAGACAGTGAGACCGCCTATAACCAAAGTTCGGTGACGGTGACAGAGCTTTAATCTCGAACCTTAGGGTCCAAAGCACGTCACTGACAGCAACTAAGACCATCCGTTTTGACACTGGTGTCCATTCCAAGTTAGATCAGTCAAAAGGGTGTCAAATGTCGACAAAAACTAATAACATTTACAAATTAAGCGAATACGTCATTAGAACCATAGCAAAGAGCTCATCTATGAACTATAAATTGCAGTAAAAGATATACCGTGCTCGGCAAGGCAATGAACGAATGTAGCGTAGGGACAGAGAACTTAGGTCGAAGTTCGAATAACAGGGAAGAGAAATTGTAAACGTTCGTCAAGATTTTGAATAGTAACCGGTTCAGTGAATCCGACTACCGGTTGCGTAGCTTACACCGGTACTTACCACATCTTTCCCCACCACGCTTTAGCTAAAGCCCGCATCTACCTTTTTCTGGTATCATTTTTGGATCTCTGTGAATACAAAACAATGTACCGCTTGTGTTACATTTGATATTTGTAATCACAGGAGTATCGCATGTTATACGGAAATGTTGAAGCTGTACGAGATATGTCAAATGGCTTGACGATAAGAGCACATTGTTTAAACCCTCTCCAATCAACATGTGGTGCAGCGTGCCACCACCGCACCCCATTTCGTAAACTTTGCAACATCAACATTTGTAGAAAGTAAAATGTTTCAACATTAGTTGACCTCAGAATATTCCGACACTTTTGATCTGACTCGTCTACAGCGGTATGACTAAAGTTTGTGCGTCGAGGCTAAACGACTACGGGTCATGGCTAAAATATTGCGGGTTTTGGCTAAAGCTTGATGGGAAAAGGTGTAGACAATGAGTTGTGAGCGGCGATTTTGGGCATTAGATTCCAGCCCGAACTGGCCGAACCGATGAAACACTCATTTGAGTTCAGTTCAGTTCTGTGATTTGCGTCACTCGTGTCACTCCAACGAAAATACAATTCAACGAATTTAACCGATCTACTCAATGGAACTAATTGGCTCGTCACCCATTCTAATTACCTTTGTCAGCGATCACTTTAGAGGTGCGTGTCCCGCATCCATCCATGACGGGATGAGATGAAAGTACACTGATCTGGCACAAAACAACCTACCCACAAATAAGTCTCGTGTGACCCCGTCAGGAAACAGACGAGGCACACTTTTGAGCCATCAATAAGAAGGAATGAGAGCATTAAACAACCAGCACTGAGGGGTCGTCGTTCCCGCATACGCATCCACAGTGTGCATCCGTGTACGGACCAAGTGAAACGTGAAAGGAACATGACACGCGTGAACAACTCGTCCAGACCTGTTTTGTGTATGTGTGTGTACAGCTTAGAAGAATCAAGAGGAAAAAATTGGCATTGAACAACGAACCAAATCAGCGGATGAAACAGTACCAGTCCGAGTAAGGACGTATTCTGAAGTCTTGCTAAAGTCATATTAAATCGGTAGAACCCTTTTTTAGCACTTTCGTTTAGTGAGGACAAAGTAACAGGGGAACACCGATACAACAGTGTTTATAACAAATATTACAATCATTGATGATGTGTAACATCTTGATGGGCATTGCCTGCATGTGAATGAGGCAAGTGGTGGCTAACACAGTCAGGTGAGGTTGTGCTTGTTATCGCAGTCGGGCATTATATATATATATATATGTAACGTTAATAAAATAAAGTATTGCGCAGTGAAATCCACTCAAATATCTTTTGAGCCTTGAGTGACCCAAGTAAGGAAAATATGACGCACTAGTGAATGAAATGAGTGTTTACCAAAATGTTTTGCGTATGCCTGCCCATCGACTACCTCGCCGTGCTCTCTTTGCACGTGCTGGGGAAGCTTGGAAGAAGCTTTGCGGCGGTCAGATCATGACATGGCGTAGAAGTATGAAAGAGTTAGCCTCAGCATTGGCTTCGGTTGGTGCGGCTCACTTTCGGGGCTGGGTCCCAAGGGATGAAGATTGCCGATGACAAAAGACGCTGAGAGATATGGCTCAGAATAGATTTCAGTGGCGCGATTGCTGTGGTTTGTTTAGTGAAACCCCGTTCCCAATAACACAAAGTGTACAATGNCAATGAAACTATCGAAAACAATAATTCATTCATTCATCCGTTCTCCGTGTTCTCTGTTTTCCCCATTTTCATTTAATCTTTCTGTACCCCTCTGTAACTTCATCATCATCGTTTTGCATTGACACCACGCTTGTTCTCAAACGGGTGTAAAAAATATAATATGATATAATATATTACCAAGATGTTTTAAAGGCTTTGTGGGATATTTCGCTGTTATTCAAATTCAGATCCAAGATACAAATGATTAATTCGATAGAGGTTTTTGAACGTTATGTTTATCCACCTTAAACCCGGTGCGGTCTATCCCCGGTACTGTCAACCCAATTTTTCGTGTAGAACACCTCGACTACTGCTGGACCCAATGCAACACCGATTGTTAGGTTCTCGTGGAGGGACAGTATTGACAACTGTGCCTAATCAGTACCCCCTTATCATTTTGAGCTTTACACCTTCTGCGTAATCCAGCGGTCACGGAAACGATAGACAAACCTAAAAATCGCCAAGTCCCTCAAACTTGATCAATAGGTACGAATACAATGGGTAGAAAGGTGACCTTTGACCTTTGCAGAGCAAATCACGTGAGCGATTAAGAGGAATTCGAGCCAGTTTATCTCCTAATCATCCGAACGGACTACAAGAAAAACCAGTGCACACGAACGCCACTCAAATAAAACGGGAATTTCAAATAATATATATTTCAGTTGGAGTTTGATAGGTAATTGGAAATATAATTCCACTCTCTACATCCACAGTCTTAATCTTTTGTTGGAGGTTTGTTCTCGAAACGGAGTAATCGAGGCCTTAGAGTGGGGGTTGTGAACGAAATAGAGATTCCGCGAAATGGACGTAGTATTTAGAGGGGCGAAAGTGAAATAATCTGCTGCAAACTGGTGCTGAAGGTCATGCATGAATTGCAAAGATGGCACAAAAGAAAAAAAGAACACCTAATGAGTAGAAGTATGGGGACCATGAGAAACAGCATTTAAAAGAGATTAACACTCACCATAAGTCACTGAATCGGTGTGGTTAGTTCCACACCAGGAGTCCAGACAATCGGTCTTTAGGACTGGGCCATTGGTACACTGGAAATAGAACGAAAATAACATCAAGATATATGCTGCACTGAATTGTATCGCACAGAGTTGGATTGAATGCACCTAAAGAGTGATGGAATGATAATCCAAAGACTCAATTTATTTACTTATTGAATACGTTATTGTGCAGTATTTTTTAGTAAGAGGGCTGCGGCTAATCAATGGCTGAAATTGGGAGATACAGAAAATAGAGCAGGTGGACGGGGCAGGCCGGGTTTGGACACAGTCTTCGGGTCGCTATCACGAGGGCCTTGCCTATTTGAGCGCTAATTGTTCGCGAAATACCGAAGTTAAAATGACGTCATACAATCTATGACGGGGTGTGTGGCGAAAGATTACTTCCTAGAATAGGTCCGTGAACACAAAATGGAGATGAATAAGAATTACAGATAATGTTCCTGACGGACAGTGATACACCTGAACTGTTCGATAATTTCCACGAAAGCCGCAGTTCTCCTGAGTGTGAGCAACAATTCACAAGAAGTTCTCTCACAGAGTGGACTCCTTTGATTCCACTTAAAGCCTTCTAGTAGAGAAGGCTTATTCATTCAAGTGAGAGGATGGAAGGCAGTTAGTGGTTCCACTGTCCTATCAGGTGGATTGAGCACCCTGGATGTTTAGATCAAAAGGTGCAAGGTTCAACTGACTGGGCACCGATACTCAATGAACTGCGGTGTTCGTACTGGTTTGAGTCAGACCTCAGCACGTGGAAAGCCCCAGATGTGCATCTCCAATGAAAGTAATTTCCCTTTTATGACGATGTGTGACTTCATGCTGTTGTGAAATGTAAACAATGAACAGTTTCCATTAAAATAAGTCATAAACAACAACTTGTAACAAATAAATGGGAAGTGTGCAAAAGACGACATTCCAAAGAAAGCTGATATCTATGGAACCTTAGTGATCTAAAGGATTCGAATACCATAGTTCCTGTGCAGCGAAATCGAGGAATTGTTCTGATTTCCCGGATAAGTGATCAATCCGACGACAGTTATTTAGACGGCATAAAAAGAAACAGCGCAAAAGTAAACATGAAAGTCAACTTGTTTGACCGACTGTTGAGTTTTTTGGGTACGATGATGAATTCGTTGTCCTCTGAATCGATACACCATGAAATAGTAGTCAATGGCATGAGCGAGGATGAAGACCGGCTGCCATAAGGATGGTCGAAAAATAGTGACCTTGAACTGGATGGAGCTAGTCGCAAAGCGTTATTGAAATGTGACGTAATACGGAACCAACACCCCTCCTAAAGACAGTCACCAATGGCCACCAACTTAGATACGGCAAGACTATCGCTTAGATCTCGTACTTATTCGCCGGAGTGACTCGTGCGGCTTCATTCAAATAGAGGTTACCCGAGAAATAAGCTATCTCACAACGATTTTTAAGGATGGAGGCTCAGCCTTGGGTTTGGAGTTAACAAAACTCCTGGGCTCAGTGCGGGAAAAGGAACAAGTTCCAAGTGAATGGTGTAAATCGGTAATCATATCGACTTACAAGAAGGGCGACAGGTTTTCTTGTGAAAACCACAGGAATTAGTTTAATCAACACTGCCTATAAAATTCTCGCCGGGATCACACTCTGTCGATTGTCTGCCGCTCGTGAAGAGTGCATACGTGAGAATCAGGCTGGTTTCAGAACTGGTCGGGGCTGTATTGACCACATTTTTACTATTCGTCA
>UZAN01041921.1:34102-49817 GCA_900618425.1 Echinostoma caproni
TTAATTCAATATTACAATCCTTCTATATTATTAGCTGAAGCTTACAGCACTTTTTCACCCGAGTTCACTACAGAAGGCGGTGTTCGACAGGGTTGTCTTCTCTCTCTCTCTCCCTTTCCAGTTAATTTTGTTATAGATCTGATCATGGAAACAGTCCTATCCTCGTGCGGGGATAGCAGAATCGATTTACTTCCAGATGGCAGACTATCTTGTCTAGAGTAGGCAATCGACATTGTGCTGCTAAGTAAAGATTCTGGTAAGTTTCAAGCTTTTCTGGATAGTTTGAGTGCTAGTGTAGCCATATTCGGTATGCGCTTTGCACCTTCAAAGTGTAAAATGCTGCTCCAAAATTGGGTTGGCCCAGCCCCCAGCCTCACCCTGACTGGGGAAGTAATGGATCAGGTTGATAAGTTTTGTTATTTGGGCAGCTACATCTCACCCGGTGGACGCATCGCGGATGAAGTGTCAGCGCGCATACAAAAGTCTCGGTTGGTACTTGCTAACTTGAGACATCTGTGGCGCCGTCGCGACATCCGGCTGTCTGTGAAGGGTTGAGTATATGCTGCAGCAGTTCGGCCAGTTCTTCTTTACAGCGCAGAGACTTGGCCATTATGGGAACAGGATAAAAATAAATTGTCGGTGTTCGAACACCGCTATCTACGTAGCATTGCGCGACTGCAATGGGGAAACTGAGTGAGCAGTGCTGAGGTTAGACATAGAGTTTTAGGTAATCGGGGTCGTCCACTGGAGCAAATGGTCGACCTTAGAAAATTACGCTGGTTGGGACATGTGCTGCGCATGTCACCAGATACGTTATCACGGCTAGCGATCTTTTCCGAGGCAGGTAGCGGTTGGAAAAAAATGAAGGGCGGTCAAGCTAAGACCTGGCATGAGGGTATGAAAACCCTAACCAGGAGACTGGCTCATATAGATCCCGGTATTCACCCTGGACGAGACCCTGAGATCATAGTCACCGGCGATTAGANGGAAAAAAACAAAGGGCGTTCAAGCTAAGACCCGGCATGAGGGTATGAAAACCCGGAGACTTGCTCACATAGGTCCCGTTAGGCTTTCTAGATGGGGACGCAGAGATCATCGTCACCGGTAGTTAGAGAAACAGTGATATGACTGGGTGTCGCAAACAGTGGCGCACATCCATCTACTCATTATTCTTGTAACTTCAATCTATGAAAATGTGCTACCTTTCGCTTAAATCTGCTCCCAACATTATAATCATCATTCTGCTGATTTACCCAAATGCGCAACCAAGACAGCAACCGAAATCGGTGCACGAAAGTGCATCGTTAATGGTTGTAGGAACTGAACTGATTCAGACTGAAAATAAAACAATCGTGGACACTCATGACTATAACCACCCACGCATGGTGACCTGAGGCTAATTCGGTATCAATTTTAATCTTATGGAGATTATCATAGGCGAATCATAAACTTAAATACTCGATGTAAGCCGGGGTTGGGGCTTCCGTGAAGACATCTCGACTTCGAACAGAGCAAGACCAAGTTCTGTTAGCTTAATCGTTAATCTTCTGAGAACAGGACCGAACCACGGCAGACGAATTCGTTGCAGGCATGCGCGGAAACCTGTTGTGTTAACACATAATTGTTCTGTGATAAATTCTATTTGCTGCTCGCGTTCAGGTTGTTTCAAATCGTTAACCCTCAAGATCGATGAATAAACGATGACCATGTAAAGACCCGTTGTCCTTCATCATGAATATTTAACAACCATTTTTTCCAAACGGACTGATGACATTACAAAGCGTTTGGTTAAAGACTGACCTTGGGATTCAAGCAGCGCATCAAGAAAGTGAAACTATAACCATAAGTGGTCAACTATAGATAGGTTTAGATGGATAGCTAAATAGGGATGGAAGGATCGAGAAATAAAGAAAAATGATCACTGCAGAAACTAAACACTGATACTATGCCAAGCTGTGAATCAATTCATCAGTTTATAGACGCCATAAATGTTCTAGAAAACTGCGCAATCGTCCGGCTAGACACCGCATCCATTTCATGCGGGTCTTAAGTGGTTCACTACCCCAAAATCCATCAATTAGATAATTGGATATCATCTATTGAATTGTAGGCTCTAATGACCTACTCCCAGGAACATTCATCATACGATGTGTGATAATGACAATTCAGACATGAAAACACCTCGAAACTGAAACCAAGACCGCTTTTTCGTAACGTGTTGATTGATTGGACTTACTGCCACAACGTTCGGTTGACTCACTGACGTGGACGGACGAAAGGATTTTGTGGTCGGATTCGTTTCGACCAAGTGGGTTATCAGGGCAGTTAGAGTTTGAGCAGCAAATCCGTTGATCGAGGCAGTGGAAGATTGGCTAATTGCCTGTCCTGGAGAAACTTGTTCAAATCCTTTGGGATGAGCAATTTCATAATGGCTTTCAGAACGCAGTGCATTGTGAGTGCTTGTGGAATTAGGGTGCACATCGTCTCTGATGGGGACGCATGTCGCACTGAGCTTCTGCGGTTGAGAATGTTCCGTCTGATTGGGTTGACTTCGTCGACGTACTCGTGATCGAGGATAGGAAGCCGTATTGTTGAACCGTACTTCTTGTTCACAGCGTACCGTGTTCTCAGCGAAAAATTCCGCAGCCACCGGGGGTTGATGCGTATGTACCGCTCGGATGTGTTCCACCCGGTCGGAGACGGTAACCGCCGTAGCCTTACATTCACGACGCGAGCATCGCCAAAACACACGATCACCCATACCATCGCGGGATTTGGTGAACTTATAGCCATCAATAACCAGACTACGCTCACCTAGAATGAGAAACCGATTGACAGGTAAAATAAGTTGCAATGGTAGTATTGGGTCAATAACTTTCACCCATTCAAAATTAAACTATAGTGGATAAATAACTGAGTTATTCCACATCAGTCAAGTAGCTTGTTCTCACCAATGAAACAAAAGAACCATTTATCAATAGTTAAAGTGAAACTCGTGAGAGCGGAATAAACATTCAATCGGTCGTACAGTAAAGAATATTTGTGATTAAGGAAAATTTCATTTCATTACATGAACCAGCGTGATGTAGTGCTGAACTCCAGTCCCGATAAACTAGTTATCAATTATGTGCATCAGTAGCCAGACTACTAGTATCGATCCAGATGGAAGCGAAGTTGTTGATGGCGGTGCACACTTGTGAGAGCAATCCGTACCATCTAAGTACTAGCAGAATGTAATTTTTTACTTCTTTTTTATTGGATACGTAAAGATACAATCTTCAGGAAAGAGGAAGCGGCCTATCAAAAGGCTGCCATACAACAGACAATGAGGCAAGTCAGGTGTTGGTGTGATTTGAACCCGTCCTCCGGATTGATCATTTGGTGACGTTACCACCGGAGCCACCATCGCCTGGAGTTCAATGCTGAAAGCAGTGTCGAGATGAAAATAGCGAATTCTGATTGACTACGGTTGCATAGATTGCAATGCAAAATCGCAGAACAAAAACCGAGACAAACGACTACAGTTTAGGAAAAGCAGTCAAATGAAATATACGTAAAAACCGTAATAGTTGTAATCTTTTTGGAGTTCCGTGCCTGAGAAACTCCGAAGGTTTTTCTGGCCGACGATGCGCGCATTATTTCAAGAGTGACTTTGCTTGTTTAATGGTAGGATCGCTGGGAACGAAGAAAATGGATGCTAAAATCTGAGGTGAATCCGGAAAGGATTCTTTAATTTGTTTGATGCAATAATAGTTTCCCGTTAAGTGCAACAAAAAATGAGGTATCGACTGGAAAACGCACTAATTGAAAGATAATCTGACTGGGTATGGTTAGTTTAGTTAAGATACGCTCACGATTTACCAATAGCTGAAACCAAGTAGTGCAATGATTCACTTAAATTCGTGTTTGGCAGTGTGCTAGTTCATTTGATGTTTACAGAGTTAGTTAGCGGAAGGCCGCTGAGGTTACTCATATTCTCGCGTAGTAATGCAGTTATCTTGTAACTTCGGCGCACGGATCTCGGCTTCCATCTTGAATATTTTCCGGTCGAGTGGTGAATGTGTAACTCACAAGTCTGAATCCAAACTGTGTCAAACAAATCATAGTACAACAGTCCATATTAGAAAGAGAAAGTTCCATGATTTGTTTATTGGTGGAATACTGTCAGATCGCCCAGGCCAAAGCAGGTGAATTTTCTTGAGGAATTCACAACCGGGCTTCCTCAGTAGAGGCTATTTCCGACGCTTGGTGGCGAGTCCCAACAAAGACTAAATAGTCAACAAGTGGCCTTTTCCGGTCAATACCCAAACTTTCTACCAAGACGTGAACACTGTGATTACATCAAAAATAAACGATTGTGCTGCAAAGAGGCCTAAAGTTTACGTCACCTGTGCATAACAATTGTGGTAATATCAAGGGATATAGCTTCACATGGACACGCGTTAGGCCGCAGGATTTAATTTCCTTTAACAAACGTTCGGCAATTCCCAAAGAGTAAGTACAATCCCAATGTGGTAGATATTATTTATGCACTGTATTGTTAATCACGGACTTCTAAAATCTTTTGAAATACTTGGTTGCCGGGAGGTAAAAAGGCTTATGCAACAAACGAAAGAAACTCGATTCTATTCAAGGTAATTGTTGCATATTACCGTTAGAAACGAAGGTGTAACATAAACGAAAAGAAACGATGACCCACAAACCGCGCTTCACATCCGCCAAGAGTTAGCTGTAAACCACATAAAAATCGGGTAACTCAGCAAACGAGCTAATCAAATAATCGCGAATGCCAACGGTTAGAAAACGAATTTTTCAAGGTATATCAAAGATAAAATGTCCAAAACCCTTAGAATATTGGAATGGCTAGGTCGATCAATCACTATACTGCCAAAATACATTTTCTAGTTTCCAAATACGATTGCACTCGTGGAACATCCAACATATTTTATGTAATCTAATTTGCCCCCTAGAATATGATCTTTATACCAGACCGGAATATACTGTTATAAATAATGGTATATGGTATGATATAAGTTAAGGCTCGAGGAACCGCTATTTTGATGGGCGGGTGGGGGACGAAAGTGACTATAAAAATCTCGCCAAAGAAACAATTCGTAAGACTTACAATTTCTCTCGATTGGGTTTCACTAATGAGAACAAAGACTGATTTTTCGAAACATTTCGGAACGTTTGAACTAAGGAACCAGGTGACAAACAAAACCGAGGGCATTCAAGCTAGTTTGAACCAGGGGTCGCGTGAAAAATACTGTGGAGATTTTTCCTTCAAATAATCAACTTCTTGTAGTCTGACGCTTGTCATATGTGAGAATTTTGAAAAGAACATACAAGTTTACCAATATTTTCTGGAAATGACAAAAGTTTCCCAATCAGTGCCAAATATCTCATTACATTAATCCGAACACTGATTAGACCGTTTTTTTTGCAGCTCAACAAATACATAAATCACGGTGAAAATGCAACCAACAGAAACGGATCGGAAACAAAGAAATATAACTACATGGTTTAGCACATATTGTGCCTCTCTATTAGTAACACAAATCATTGTGACTAAAGGTAAATAACCTATGAATGTGACAATATGACAGAAGTTTCCACCTCAACATACTACAGGCACAGTGGTTGCAGACAAAAAACTGCTTCTCCAACTTACCTTTACGAGTGACATCAAATCCAACATGCACTTTAACTAAATTCCATTTTTTCTCGCCATTTTTTGCTGTACTCGGGGAAAAGTTCGCAGGTGGAGGTGAATATCCCGAGGATGTAACAACCAACATTGCCGGATTCAACTGATTCTCCAACCGACCCAAACCGTGATCGACGAGTTCGTCCGACAATCCTGGACTCACAGCGTTGCACAGATTCTCGTCTAACTCCTCGGTCGATACACCATCAGTGACTGAGTCCGGTGTGATCGCCTCGACCATAGTGGTGTTACAGTTCAGTGCACGATGAGGAGAATATAGCTGTGTGGCGGACTGCATCGTCGAAAAAGAACCGCTTGACAAGCTGATAGGTGATTCACGTGGTTTTCAAGGTACTCATTTACTGCCCCAGCCAAAATTCATGATCATGTGCGTTTCGTTTGCGTTGGCAACGTTGACCGCTGTAAAGGAGCCAGCGAGGTTCGCATGCATGTGCGACCTTCAATCAGTGACTGGCCGGTCTGCTTTGTTTCGCCTACGCGCTGTCGACGCCGTGTGACTAGCGATTTGGTCTAACCCCGATGCTGATTGGTTGTCTGAGAATCGTAGACTATTGCCCCGTCACTGATCCTGATGAGTCAGCCAATGAGGTCTGACGCGCCGGCGTGACAAACAAGCGTCGGCAACCTGAAGACCGTCAAGGTTGAGATGACGAGAAGCATGTGACCGTCGACCTTGCACATGATTGGTCCATTGGACAACACAAGAACGAGCATGTTTTCTGCATCACGGCCTGAGCGATAACGCGAACGCGTTGTCGTTTGCATGGCATGGCAACTGCATGATTTGGGACCTGGATTCCGTCTGTCAGTCTCATCTTCCATGGTCGTGCTGTAAATATGCAGCCAACACATAAGCATCTGTTCGTTGATTGGTTTCAGAATAGATCGGAAGTCAAGCAATTCATTGCACATCGACTGTTTGCTATTTTCGCTTTAGTCTGCTCATAATTGGGTTTTAAAACTAACAAATTTTGAAAACGCTATCTCCTGCAGTTGTTGACTCGGGTCAACTGCTAGCATACAACCTGCCCGTTGGCGTTAGAAAATTAAAATGAGAGCGAAACTGGTCTCACTTCACCCCTTCGGCGAAAACTGTTATCTTTTTTCTATTCAATTTACTTCCCTTTATTGCATACTCAAAGATACTATTTTCAGGAAGGGGGAAGCGGCCAATCAAAGGGCTGTCATACAACACACAAATGGGGAAAGTCAGGTGGTGGTGCTGGTGGAATTCGAACACCCCCGGGAGTGACAATTTGGTGACCTTACCACCGGGCCACCACCGTCCATCATATTAACTTTTCATCATTTTCTTACATATACGGACTTGTGAATTGTAGGATTGCAAACATGTTCGCCTCCTATCTTTGTTCTGATAGCATCAAGCATTTCCCTCTGCTTTCATTTCGTCTATCTGACCTGTCTCAATCTCATCCTACAGATTGTTCTGCGGTGAACACCGTGATCTCTCTCAAACTAATGGCCCCGGCTACTACCAGTGGCCATTCTGCTCTTATCCATCGCTTTTTAAATGTACCAACCTGATTGCTGAAATGATTGAATCAACCTCTCACTTGTGTTGCTCGATGAAAACCCTGTTTGTATGTAACGGTAGAGTCACTTCAAACGTTTTGAAGTCACTGATAAAGTACAAAGAAAGGGTTTACAAATCTCGTCATGCATCGGTTGTAAAGCACTGGTCTGACTCAATTAAACCTGAATACAATCTTCGTCGCCCAGCTTTTGCGATCAATGAACGGCAGGTTTTCATGGCCTGCTCTGTGAGTCAGAAAAATAAATACTCGAAAATACTCAGCACCACTATTAAAATGGGAGTGCAATAAGCACGATCCAGTGCCTATTTCTAATGATGGAATCAATAGATTCCGGTCCTCCAAAGTGTCGTCAGCTACAGGCTCTACTGGTCCCCCTCCGACGCTTCTCAGATATGGAGTAGCTTCCCTAACTAACATGGTCATATCTCTCGTCGATTCTCCCGATCGATTCTTGATTTTTGGCGTCAAGTTAACATTATTCCAGTCCTCGTCCTCAAGTGTTTGTTCAAAATTATTTCTTCCTATCACGCTGAACTCTGTAGCTTTCGGGTCGGTTTTAGGGTCGTCGTCGTAATTTATAACCCCTGTGACCGTTCATGTACATTATATGATATGACAACGTGATTCACATGGAAGTGGTACCATAAAGGGCTCATGCAGCTCCGGTTTTACTCATTACACTGAAACTTGGTGATTGAACTGCTCATTTCTGTCAGTGCCCTAGCAACTTAGCCTCTCTTGGACGTTGAATTTATATTGTACACCGCGACGGAATTTTTGCTTGCGGTCAAGGAAGTAAGAAAAATTCTCCACCTCCATTCGGAGAAATGGCATGATAATCTCTCACAAGCTCTGTAGGTGTTTGTGTCGTAGTGGTTTAGTTTTTTCTGTATCCTTTCAAGTCAAAGAATCACTTTATACACCTCAAAGGGTGCATATTGAGCAACCACGTAATCACAGTGTCAACAATAAAAAAACGAAATGTAGTACAGCAATTGAAAGAGGTGAAACGCATTACAACATCAAAAAATACTGACATGTTTATGATTGTTTTATTTTAGCATTTTGTGCAAATTTTCTGCTATGAGTTCATGGTTTGTAAGAAATCTGGTGATACGCTGTACAACAGAGCACCTATGAGCGTCAGTGCTTGTCTTTATAAGTGACGGTGTACGAAAGAATTCGCATTGTAGTACACTTTCAGTAAAGCCATCTTTGATGACTGAACCATGCACAATACTGATCAGATCATGACAGTGTTCCCGAGTCCGCCTATCACACCGCACCGTGATCGCGCTACGTAAATGGTACCCTGGTCATAAAAGTACATACCTAAGCCAGTTTCTCTACGATCACATCAGTCCACATCACGGGACTGAGGAAAGCTCAAAATGTGCTTTCATGCATGTTTAGGCCTTGGTCATATTGTCAAGGTCCTTACTGGGATATGTACAAACCCGACAGTACGTTACTACAATCGATCGGGTAACGGTGTAAAAGGATGGATCGTTAGCTTAAAATGGGCGCAAGAGCTTGAGCGTGTACCACCTTGGTCTTATCACATAATTTTACCACTTTTGCCTGATCTATTCCAACCGTGATTAATTTCGGCACGGTTACAGGTATCTCGATCGCCTGAATGCGTGCTCAGGCTTAATCGGTTTTGCTACTGAAGCGTGTATTCAGACCCCTTCGTATTTCAGTCAGTCACCTAATCACCCCCCCTCGCACACACACACACACACACACACACACACACACTTGTATCTGACACCGAATCAGCTGGCGGCAAAACCGAGACCAAATGCGAGCCAATCGGCGGACTTTATACACTGAGAGAAAACCCCAGAATTACCCGGAATGATTGTTTTGCCCTGTGTTGCTGAGACCACATCAGGTCGAAGCAGCTGTCTACTGCTTCTCAGATTTTCATTTCCAGCTTCCTCCACTCTGTACACGGCGAAATTCACCTTATAATTTTGACAAGGCTTATTTCTCTGCATGCATAATTTTATTGCACGCTGACGGTCAGAAGGTGAACATGGAAAACACATTAACTCCACGCAGTAACACACACACACAGTATTTGACCTCGGGGAATTCGATAACATGATAGAATTCAAATGCTTCATTTTGTTCGCACCACTTGTTGTCTCAAACGTTATTCTTACTTATACACTTGTATTGCTCTTGCTGAGGCATCTGTTGTCAATTAGTTTACTGAAGTCGCGGTGACACACCAACAGACCGAACAGAACGATGCGGGGTTGAAACAGTGAACCACCAGTTCTCGAAGTGTGTCTCGCATTTGTTGAACTGCCTAATTTGATCTGGTGCAGGGGGGCGATGGTTCTTTCACCGATGTCGATGGTATCCGGGTGGTAGTAAAGACAATGACTATATCAGAAACCGGCTTGACAGCAGAGTTCAACCGTTTGCTGACTAGTTCACTCACGTTATCGCCTTTGTATGCTAACTTCAAAAAAAGTTTCATTTTGGGGACTGTTATTGGGTTTTCTACTCCTTTGAACATCAAACGTTAAATTTTCGTTCCTCAGATAAGGATATCGACAGATAGATGGGGTAGTCATGGGTAGTCCGTTGGACCGATTCTTGCGGATGATTTTCTTGGTCACCTAGAAGAAAGGCGATGACGAGACTGAACTATACCTTTTTCATGTCAAGTTGTCCCAGTATCATATCATGCTGTCCGGGAATCATTTCAAACTGTCCCCGGATTATTTCAAGCTGTCACATTGACCACACCGGTGCTGAGACGCCTTCCAGCGCGTTCTGGTTGACTACCACGCAACTCCGATTTCTCTACCTCCCGCTAAAGTGCGGGGGTCGGTTGTGGGATGGGCTTCGGTCAGTCACGCCTCAATTCCCATGAAATGCATATCGATCGTGTATCGTGCTAGTGCGCGTACACCTCTGTATGTGTATTGTGTGTTTGTCCCCCTCCGCTGATACCAGTGAATCATGCGCGATCAACACTCGAGCCAATACATTGCGATTGCTCCATCGTCTCGTCCCTCTCATCCGTGACCTTAAACTATAGTACATTCCTTCTTACCCTTTCTGTCATCTGATCATATTCCGCGATCTGTGGCACTTAAACCTCCTCACCCAAACACGATACTGGCTGATTACCGAATTGTACGTTTTGTAATGCTGTTGTTGTTACGCCCAGTCCATCCGAGTGCTGATGGCATACCTGCTACGCAGTCGAAGTTCACTGGGCCTGCCTGAGACTCACGACTGTAAAAAAGGTGTGGGTTCTCGCTCGGAGTTTGTCCGCAGGAGTACGGTAATTGTATGCGACAACGCACCTTGTCATTCCGGCTTGGAGGCGGTGCTTGATGAGCCTGTATATTCCGGTACTATATTGCTGCACCTTGCGCCTTATTCTCCAGCACTAAACCCAATCGAAGGTGTCTGGAGTGTGGTCAAGCATTGTATGAAGCAAAGTATGCATCAGCAATACGGGGCCATTCTTGCAGAGGATCCATCTGGCGCCTTGTCTACGAGAGAATGGTGAATGCAGTGCATGGAGAAATGTGCTCAAACTACCAAGATGTCAGTAAACCCGAATATTTGTTCAATTATGATTCGACATGTATCCATAATTTACTCGAAAGTTCTCAAGTATGCGGATATTTAAATAAAATATTATCATTTTTCATCAGGAAATTCTCCTTTTTCCGCACGATAATTTGGAACAATAGTGTGGAAAGTGTAAGTGCGGACTCGTCAAACGTAACTGAAATTAATGAGATATTGGGATTACCATCTTTCCGAGATATCACCTATGCTGAGGCTCGAAAAATCTGTGAGCAAAGTGACAATTTGTGTGCTGCCACAAATGCGGATACTCCTGTGTTATTCCATCGGCGATCAACGAAACCCTTACGTGACGCACCCAATGTTCATAATTCACCCCAGGTTCCTCAAGTACCCAATTGAAGCCGAACACAATCGAAGACTGCGACCAACCGTTGCTATTCATGTGGTGAATACCATCTTCGTTCGACTTGTTGATTCCGTAATGCCACTTGCCATGCATGCGGTAAGATGGGCCATATCCGCAAGGTATGCCGAATGCTCAAGTGCAACCTCATCGACTCCCATATCCCAACGGCAGATGAGAATTCAAGCCCAATCTACACGCTGCAGACCACTGAACCCAACGGTCAGTTCGTGTTCGCCCCACTGAGGTTCGAGTCTGGTGTGGAGCATCGATTCATCATGGACACAGGAAGCAGCGAATCAATCCTATCGAAATCAGCACTCAATGCGATCTGTCCTAATGCTGTTCTAGCCCCGACTTCTGTGCGCATTCATGGGGTTACTGGCCATCAATTGCAATTACTTGGCGAAACGATGTTGTGCGTCCAATCTGAATCCGGCGTATCAATCCCAATCCGATTCCTGTTATCAGTCCACAGTCCGTCTATTCTGGGCCTTCGAGCAATGCGGCTACTACAAGGATCCATCACACTACACACCAACAACGATATGCCAATCACCTCACATCTTCAACATTTGATTGTACAGTGTTCCAGTAACGTTGGTGGCATGAAAGTACCGTCGGTGATGTTGGAAGTGGACGGTGAACCTATTTTCCTAAAACGACGCGTCCTCCCATACGGTCAACGGGAAAGTGTTCTGAAAGCATTACAGAACATGGAGCAGGATGGTGTGATAAGCAAGTTTGAATTCAGTGCCTGGGCTACCCCGATCGTCGTGGCGATGAAAAGTGATGGTAGGACACCACGGATCTGTGGAAACTATCGACTAACGTTGAATCCCAGATTGCAGAGATGTGCAGCGACCACCATGGAACCAGAGGATTTCATGGGTGCCAGTATTTTCCGAAGATCGATTTGGCGGACGCATACCTACAGATTCCACTCGATGTCGAATCTCGCTACTTGGCAACAATCAACACGCCGTGGGGAATGTATCAGTACAATTTTCTCCCATTCGGATTGCATGTGTCGTCTGGCCTCTTTCAATCGGCGATAGACAGTGTAATCAAAGGACTCGACAGTGTGCTTGCATATCAAGATGACGTCCTCATTTTCGGCCTTAATAAGAAAGAACACGATGCCCGTCTTACGCAGCTACTGGAACGATTTGCCAGCAGAAACGTGGCTATCACGCCGTCCAAATGTGTGTTTGCAGTGAGTGAGTTGGAGTTTCTAGGATTCACAGTTGATTCCCGTGGATATCGTCCCGATCCGACACGTTTCAAACCNTGGTGGCCAGAGTTGGACACAAACATTTACGCAACAGCCAAAAACTGTGAGTCATGTTTACATAAATTACGAACAAGACCGAAAAACTGGACACCATGGCCGGAAAGTTATATACCATGGCAAAGGGTTCATTTGGATTTCTGTGGTCCATTTCTGAACTGGTACTATGCCCTTGTTCTGATCGATTCATACTCAAAATGGCCAGAGGTATTCTTTACGACTACACCTACCACATCATGTGTAATACAGGTTCTCCGGAAATGTTTTAGTCGCGAAGGAATTCCACAAGTGCTTGTGACGGACAATGGATCCCAGTTCTGTGCGACCGAAATGAAGCTTTGGATAGACAGCATCGGTTGCCGACATCTTCGAACTGCGCCTCGTCACCCCTGTTCGAACAGAGCGGCAGAGAATCTAGTCAAAACTGTCAAGAGTGCAATTGCGTCTGCCAATCCTAAAACGCTACATGAGTTGGAAACGTTGGTGGATAACTTCCTACTCCAATACCGAAACGCAACACATACAACCACCAAGGAGAGCCTGGCAATGCTTTTTAAATCCAGACGCTTGCGATCCTCCCTACAGTGCCTCGACTCCAGTGACGTCGTATACTTCCGTGGTAACGATTTGCGACCCACATCTGGTATAGTCACACGACAACTGGGTGAAGCCATGGTGGAAATTACCGACTTAAATGATGCTACTGTGCATAAGCGACACGTGGACCAAATCCACTTCAAATCATCCACGGACCAGCGGCATCAAGAGACAAGCGAGGTCGACAGTCAGTTGCATACCCCATCAGCACAACCGACGGAGCCGCATGAGTCAGATGTGCAGAAACAACCAATCGAAACACAAGGACATCGTCAGGAACAGGCGGAGCCAACGATTGCAGTCCGCAAGTCTAGCCGTCAGGCACTCTTGAGGGAAGAGAGTTGTGGTGATCCAGACTTCCGTGACCGCATTCCATGCATGACTAGGTACAGTTTTATGTCATTCAATCACCGTTGATCAAGCTCGACCAATGGTACACTGGGCGAACATGACATCCGAGTTAGTACCCCGAGAATATATGATGTTCAGGAGACTCAACCGATGATTAAACATGCAGCGTTAGGTGATTTGGATTGCACAACCATTTTTGGAGTTCTGTGGGCAAGCACAACCTATTTATGGATGCACCATGTTGGATAATTGTGAGAACATTTGCCATGTGTGTTTACCGCTAACTTCTACGGCCAACCCTTGTGCATTTATTGATCACACGAAAATTTAATTTTCTGCCCAAGGTTTCCAATGAGTTTCCCTTAACGAGGGGCGTGACCAGGGTAAAGCACGGTATCTACCCAACTGGTCAAAAATTAGTGATCTGCAATCCGAACAAAGAAGTGGAATTTGGAGAGGAATGAATATCTTATGGACAACATATATGCGATTTCTTTGGTAAACCTACTGTCTCCTTCGAAATCGGTGCATCAATTTGGCGCGGGACAACCAATGGATGTGCCAAGAGATGCTTACGCACGAGTTCATATCCACTCCCAAGCACACAAATGCCTCCAGAATAATTCCATCTATATACATAGGCGGCTGTCGAAGTGATCCGGCAAACTACATCCCCGTTACTCGTTTCCTCGTATTGTCCAGCCATGGAATATGCAGATAACGTGTTGTTTCTTTTTACCTCGATCTAAGCTCCTTCACCGACAATCTTGATCAAATTCAGTTACTCTAAACCCCAGTAAATGTGTTGAGTGTTTATATAGTTTTGTTGGCTCTCCATATCCGACAGACCCCACAGTGATTAATAACAATCCTTTATCCAGGATGAACTCTGTCAAATATCTTGGTGTAACCGTAGATAGCAATCTTTATTGGTCCACCCACATCCACAAATGCACCGGTAAACTGCGGCGCCTATCATTTTAAATTAGAAAAGCTCAGGCAGTTTCGCGCATTCCAGTCAGTTATTTCTACCTTTGTTTATCAGTGTGTTTTCCCCATCTTACTCTACTGTTCCCCGGTTATTTTTCCTGACTTACTCAAACAGGACTTCAAAGTCTTACGACGCGGTCTAACCATTATTAGTCGTGTCTCTTCCATTCCTGTGAATGAATTAGCTGTAAAGCTTTCAGAGTATCACGTAACTTCCTGTGTGAAATTTGCCGAGAGGATTCTCACAGATCATGACCACCCATTGCATGCAGAACTGACACTTTATCGTTCCCATCAATCAACACGCTTCCAATTCCGTCAAATTTCATCTCGAATTAATGCATACCGCAATTCACCCATACCATATCTTGCTTGTACTCATAAACAAAGAGCGGATAATAAGTGAACTTTGTTTGAACATTGGATTATGAAATATGCTCATATCTTTAAAAACTTTCTCACAGTTTGTTATGTACATTGTTAAGGTTAGCGTGTATGATTTTTTAACTGTAATGGAGCTCCAGTGCTTGCAGACTTATACACAGTACAACACAATACACTGGAATCCATCGTTGCAGACAATGTGATGAGTCGCTTGTAAAAATACAACGTATTATCCACCGTGCAACATGGGTTTCGTCGTAAGCAGGAATAGACAATCGCACTTGATCGTGGTTGTTGATTCGCTCTGGTTATCAAATGACGGTTTCGCAAATGAAAATTATAGTTTCTCAAATCTAACCTAAAATGGTATAGTGATCTCTCTCAAGTGTCATTGTCTTGGCCCTTGCGTATTATCGATTATTAGATATTTTTTTCGTTCGCCCACCAATCTCGGTTACCCCCCCCCTCTACTCGTGACCGTTTTCCCTGACCCCGAAATGGTCTGACTCACCCTGCCCTAAGATTATCGTATATATATTGAACACTAGCACACCAGCAGATCCAGACCCGTACTCATGCTATGCTTGTTGATGTTCAGACACACACCGCACCCGGCTTCTAACACCAGCTGGTCAATCATACGAAGGTTACCAGCCATCCCATTGACCCTCTGCCCGTCTTCAGTCTTCCCGAATTACTCTATACTTGCATTCCGATGTTTGAACTCTGCGTCCCCCAGTGCCGCTCTCCGCACCCTATAAGCAATGTGTTTACCCATCTTTATTCAGTAAGTATTTCATTTTCATTTACAGTTACTGTCAGCCCCTGCTGTCCCATTCTGCCCATTA
>UZAN01041922.1:12839-27105 GCA_900618425.1 Echinostoma caproni
CCCCCCCCCCCCCCCGGAAGTGCGACTCAGGGTCTCACCTCATGAACGCGCAAGATTTGATCTGACAGTGTGTTAGATGAAGAATGAACGCAAATCAAGAGCATTTTCAAAGAACCTGCTTATCCCGAAATGTTTATCGGGGAAAACTTTCAGGAAAAGCATCTAGCTTAATAGGTTCAGGAGGCTTAGAAGAAAGCATTACTCACCCTTCTACCTTTTCAAGGAGATGTGATATCTGAGCTCGTGAAAAAAAGTTTACAGCATGCAATGAGGCGGACTTACAACACTGCTCGATTGTCGTGTGTTGACAGACTCACCCATCAGCTGAACCAGCCACAAGTTACACTTATATGGTTATTTACTTAATAAGGTGCATTTGTAAGGCAACTTATATTGGCAATGGTGCGAAGCGACAATCCCAACGCATGAACGAACACTGCCCACGCTGATTAAAACAAGGAGGAACAGGGAGCTTAGGAAGCGCAATTATTGATCATGTAGTGAATATATACCACCAAAGTAGAAGAGAATCCGCTTTCAGTGCAATTGATCGTGTGCCCCCAACGTCTGTAACGCAGTGCGCTTACACACACTAACAACCGCTTCAGGCAACCGGGAAGTAACATGCACACACAACCTATCAACACATTCTTCAGATTTATTTTTGTTCATATGTTGTGGCACATTTACTCGTTTTCTGTAACTAATTACGTGTTGAATAAAAAAAGTTGAATAAAACCACCACTGAGTCGATAGACATTCGCCTTTTAGTGCCAGAACTATGCGCACAAACGCGATCGGTACAAGATGTCCACTTACTCTGGCACCAAATTAATCGCCAACTCTACCACCCTCAACAAATAAACATACATTGATGACGGTGATTACGATTGCGAAATGAGGGGATTTGGAGTTCTAACGGTGCCATCGCGAATGGATGTATGGTCTAGGTTGTGGTTCAGGAAATTCTTCACAATTCTGTCTACGTCCGAGAAGCAAAACGTTTTACAGTAAATAAGATCATGAACTTTGAATCAACGACGGATAAAGACAGAAACAAATAGATGTAGCGTAGATTACTTTGTGCCTGGTGGTGAAGGAATCACTTGCGGAAAGGACCCAGAAATGATTTCTTGTGTACTTACGGACGTGCCTTGACCCGTCAGCATTACACCTCGATGTGAGAGCACACTTAGTTGCTCCTTTGCCCGGTGTTTCGTTCACATACTTGACCTTTTGATCGCACGACCATATTTAACAATGTGAGGAGCGATAACTTGCCATCTAGGTAGAATTCAATATGATAAGTAACAGGCAAAACTTCATGTTATTTAAGAAGGCCGCCGATCTTTCTATTGGACTTATAATTCGTGAATAAAATAGATTCCTTGTCCCTCCGTTCAACAACTTCGTCATTAGAAGTAGTCAAAAATTGATTCATCACAAGCACATGATGAATTTCTTTTATCTGGTACAAACTTGGTTCCCACAGTAAAGTAATATGGGCTCTTCACGACTTTTCCAACGAGTATATCCACGACAGATGAAAAATCCAATTATTTATACCGATTCTATAACAAAGGAGAATAACAAACTGCGAGTTGGTAAGGTTATTCCTCCTTTCTGCAAATCAGTCTCAGAGTATCGGAAGCCATTTAGTTGAGGGCAGAGATGGTGTGTTTCTGTTGGATTTTTCGATTCATTTTATTCCGGTTTACACTTCATTTAAGGATTCCACGGGGATCTGTGTTTGTGATTACGAAATACAAAACAACCGATCACTACCGGTTTATTCATTCATATGAAAATAGATTTATGCTCATTCAAATCAAAAGGGGTGATCTATTTGGCTAAGCTAAGTTTAAACACGATACCAAAACACAGTCTTGGTAAAACATGGTCATTCAACTGCAATATGTATGTAAAACCTGATTTTGGTCAGAGCGTTTTGGTTTGAGTTAACACATATTCAACTTCGTCCCCCTTCTTTGCAGTCTGACCGAAATCAACTGACTAACTATCATTGAAAACGACACATGAACATAGTTGAATTGGTTAGAATAGCCACCCCCGGTATCAGCCGATTAGTGCATGCTACATGGGAAGCTTGAATGGAATAAAACTAGGTAGCATTGGACGGCTGTGTCCATTTGGTTGGGTCTCACCAGCAGTGCTGATCCATCGATCCCGTAGAAGATTCAGCCTGGGAACTTACAGGTGGAAGGCAAACATAATAACGGTCTGATAAGCTGCTAAATGAGTAAATGCGTAGTAGGCTTGAATTGCACCTGTGAAGTTTCGTGTTTGCGATCCTCAGCCGGATGAAGGGATGCGCACTACTGATGAACCACAACAGGTCCAAACAGCTGTACGGGGCTTCTTATGTTTCTCGTTTACGATTCAGTATTCCTGTACACGTCGAAATTCACGCGGGATTGTGTTAAAATCAATTCCATTCCCCAGTGCTATCGATCGCATGCGATTCAGAAAACACATTTGAATTAAAATAGATGTTATGGGGTTTCACACCAGAAAGTCAGTATCCCTAGCCTCCTAAAACAAATCAGTTTTTGCTTTTCAATATCTGTCTATTGTATTGATGATTCATTTTCGACAGCAAGAAAATGATGTGTCATATTTTGAATTGGAGTGCTCTAATTAGTACGTACTGGTCTTATAATTAATTCCACAAATCCTACACCGGGTGGAGGAGAGTTGTTAATTAGAAGATCATCATGAATAAGGGGCAAATAGGGTTACACAAAACACCAACCCTAAACATTTGATCAGTAACTTCATGAAAGTCTCTTGATCCATCAGCAACCGGCTCGACAGCCTCTTTGCTCCTTCCATTGTTGAAGTAATAAGTTTTTTCATCAACTTCCCAATGCCACTAAAATCCACCAATTACCTTTTAGTGTGCTCCTCAAAGACACTATTCACAGTTGTGTGTAGCAGTTTACAACTCTAATTACTACCAGCATGTGCTCATTTTTGGTTAATGATACACTAGGCGCTGTGGGGAAGAATAGTGAGTTCAGTAATCGTGGTGGTGCCCGATTGAGGAAAGTTGTTCAATACGAATAACAGTCAGGGTTCTTGTAAGCTGTCGATAATACAGCAAAATATCTCATTTCGGAAGAGTTTGCACGCGCACGCGCACACAGGATAGTTGATAGAGTGGTTCACTGTTAGATTTGCATTCTTGTATTCACCGCACCGAACAGCAGCAATTCGCTCTAAGAGGTTCTGTTCATTGTTGAACATTGAACAAAACCGTCAATCGCATCTTTTTGTGAATTGCTCACAAGTGGGTATTATGTCCCGATAGCAGCACTGGCAGTGCGAAACGCAATGGGCTAGCTTGAAGAGAGTATTGACGATATTGCACCGCGCTGATGTGCGATGGTTACTTTTCTGGTTCACAGGTTATGGGTTTTCCCTTTGCGTGTAGTGGATTAGAAAAAACAAAACCACTGTTGCTTATAATTTCAAACAAGACAACTACCCGGAGCTAGCTGTTCCTGACAAGATCATATTTTCTAGAGAACATCGCGCCAATAGGCTGACGGATGAATCAGGTTAGAGATCTGTGAAATAACGGTCATTAAATGTGAACATAGATAAGCGAATTTCCATTCACCTATGGATCCATTATGGAGAGAAGTCAATCTCCCAAGTACTTGTTGTACTAGTTGGTTTGTTTTAGAAATTCATGATCTCTAATCATGAAGTATTCGTTTATATCATTGCACAGCTTTATCCCTTTCCGTTTAGCGTGAGATCAATAATCATTGGAGTCGCATTCTCTTGAGCGTATTTATCAGGTTTACGAATCTTTTCACGCTAGACCAACTCGTGTGTTCCGTGGTCATTTATGGTCTGAGAATTTCCCGTATGCAAATGAAGAAACGGTTTTACACAGAGTTAACTTGTCAACTAGGTGCAAATATAACTAAAGTGACCAAGAAGTATTTTTATCTTTTGCAGCATTGTAGAAAATGAACAGTTCATCTTTTAAACTGTTACATAAGACTGGACAAATATTATTCGGTAATGATTCAAATAACACTTTGGATAAACTAACACACGAAATAAACCGCATGTGTTTTCCTCCTCTGCTTGGCTTTGTTTTGGCACGATTCATCCCGCTCAGATCGAAAAATGTTCCAGGATGCGATTTGAAATCGATTACACCGTGCTAGCCTATGCTCTTTTAATTTTGGCCCCAAACCAATATGGCGCCACATCCTACTAGGTGGTGGTAGGGGAGGGGAACGAGAGAGGAATTTTTTTCTCCGGGTACCACCGCTACACCCTATTTGGATCGTATATTTCAACGGTTTTCAGAAAACCCGGGGACATACAGTTGATATTGAAACTGGAAACTTATGGCGAATCGCTATTGATACTTTCTTCTGAACTCATGATAAACTCCGACCACGGCATTGGTTCCACAGACGTTCATTTGCATAGGTATTGTTCTTAATGCATCGACATTGTTCGTCATTTGGCTCCTGGTAATCTTAGCTATTATGTATTCGATTAACCCATAAATTCTTCCAATTCATTCTGTCTAGCGTGGAGGCCAATCATTCTTAGGGGATTATGGCAAAGTTGATGAGATAATGAGTACTTCTACTGTTTCGACGAATGAGCATACAGAAATTAAATGAATCGGTAATGATCCACAGGGTTTTATTTCAAACACTCATGCGTACGCCCCTGTGAATAGATGCGAGGCGCAGATGAACGACGATGATCAGGCGGTGATTCCAACTGCTGCTAAGGATCGTAATCGATTCACCACCTCTTACTTCTCATCCAGTTCCTTTATTCAGTCACAGCGGATGCATGAACACAGTTTTGTTTGAACGATTTTATCATTGGTCGCTATGTCTGACGTCAGTTCTACGTTTTTGCGTTCACGTAATGTGTCTGCAGGGTCTATCAGACTTTCATATATTTTAGTTCAGTCTGTATGAGGGTCGTTATTCTTAAACCGGCGTTCAAACCAAACATTCTATACTTACTATCACAGCCAATTCGATGGAGAAACGTGATCATTGGATTGTGAATTAGCTCTCTCTTGAAATACAAATGCACTCAAAATAAACCTTGGGACGGTAAATAAATCAGGATCTTATTATTTGCTACTCACCTAACGGGCTCGGTGACAACAAATGATACTGAGGTAAGTGATGATGACTATAACGATGATGATGATGGCGATGATGATTATAATGGTGACGATGATGATGAAGCTGATGATGCTAATGATAATGATGATGACCATGATGCCAGACTTAGGAGATTAGTTGTAGGTTGTGCTTTCCGAGAAACACTATTTTGACGGAAGTCCTTAAGCAAGTGCGGTTTTCTGATTCATAGTGCACTAAAACAGGTGGATTTAAAAGACAAATCTACAAGCCGGTAGCGATGAAACTTTCGCGCGTGTACAACTTAATTTACCTCATGTAGGGTTCAATACAAATTATTTAAAAAAATCCGATTTATATGACTTCGATTTATTCAAAATGTAGTGAAAAAATGAAAACAAAACATCGCATAAATGATCTTACTAGAGCAGCTTTCAGTCGCTATCAAATGAGCAACTGCTGCGTTTGTTAGTTGCTTATTTCTGTTCCGGAGTGAAGGAACGCTGATTAACTGTTCGATGGAACGACTGGAAATTGAACTTACACCGTCTACTAATAAGTAGTCATAACAGATATGGATAATTTTTATTCACAGTTACACCGCCCAGAAAAAGTTACAGCACACTGAATGCTCTCACATCAGAGATGAAACTGAACAGAACGAGACATGTCTGAATGAATACATTTTGTTCCTCATACTAAGTTTAGTAAACAACTCTAATAATTCAAGTATATTATCCCACTGAAACATTGTAACCAGACTAGTAAGAAATGAATTCCCATCATCCGGATCACCCGGATTGCCGGAAAATTAGGCGACTGATTTCGAGAAAACAGCAACAATCGTTCAAACAAAGTAGTGAAAAGTTTATTGCATTTGATTCAATAATCAAAACCTTAATCTATTCGTTTGGATACACCGGAAATGCTCAGACTACTCAAAATGAAAACTAACTGCATAGCCGATGAACTGGAAGTAAATTTGAAATTTAAATCCCAATAAAAAAGGCGAGGGATCAAAAAGTTTGAAACAAATCTTATATCGTTATTCCAGGAGCAAACCGTCATTATATTTGAGTCGTACAACTGTGTCCATCTTAAGGGAATGGTTGAGTCTCGGTCTGTTTACTGCACAAGCACGGAGAATCATGTGACAGTTCGGTAACCTTCTGATCGGCTTAGGTCCCGGGCATAAAAAACGTTTGCTTCCCAGCACGTAAGTACAGTTATTCTAACGCACCAGAGAGCACTATTCACGCTGGATCACAAATGACGGTGGTAGCGATGATTTTCAACAATCGTTCATTTGTCAGAGGCTGAACTTCCATTTGACGTGACATCAAACATCATGTTCATTGATAGAAACTCACTACATCAGTTGAGAGCGACAAATTTTTGGATATTAGCAACTGTGAAGGTGTCCGGCTTCCATCTAAATAGCTTGAACTCTGTGCAAAACGAAGGTTGGCACTAAACCACGAAATCCCCCGATCGGAGGCTGATAGTGATGTTTGTTAAACAAATTAAAGTGACACGGTGCATCAAAGTTTGTTTGATCGCATCCATCTGGTTTAGTTCTTGACTTTGACCAGTCAACAGTCTCAAACTCCTTTCATTTCTAATCCGATTTGACTTTTCTTCCCACAATTTACTGATGAGCAGTAGAGAAACAATTCATTAGAGCATAATAGGCTAACACACGCTGAGTGTGTTGATTCAAAGATCCTTCTCAAATGGTGGGATGTGTGCTATACAGAGATGTAGACGCTGTCCATGATTGAGCTCAAATTCACCGAGATTTTTGATTACTTCACCGAAAGATTACTGAAAGAGTTTCTCGAAATCTGCTAATCAATAAAATCTAAATGAACATTTAACTCCTTGAACTCAGATTCATGATATCTTTTATCGTTTTATACGAAAACATAAAGTGCACTAAACAGGACAAATATCAAATATTTCGGGAAGTAATGAAGGAGTTGTTTTGATTACATGGTGAATTTTGCTGTAAACAGAACCACGACGCTAGGAGATGTGTATTCGAATCCAACCACCATCGGCTGACTTTCCCCATGATGTATTGTATGGTAGCCCTTTGATTGATCGCTTCCACTTTCTTGAAGAAGTTATCTTTGTATGCTCAATAAAATGAAGTATAAATAGAAAACATTGGTACGATATTCTAATTTAGTTCTTGCTGACGGTTTGATTGTATCGACCGTAACGATGTAGATCCGAGACCTCACAGGTCGAACGCATGCATAGCACCCGGGAGACATCAACCGATTAGACTGTTTCGCTTTGTCTAGACACGACTTAACGATTTAATGCTCTTGTTTCGGACCTCTCACCACGCTCAAATTGGCATCATAACTCGGTGAACAACAACCCGAATGTAACCTCTCAGTTTTCTGGTTCACATTTCGCTTGTTCGATATACGTAAAGCATTCATCCCTAATTCTAAATGTTACAATATTGTGGATGGACACTCATACCTAAACAGGAAGGAATGTGCAGGTAAATAGGACGAATGAGTGTTAAATGGATTTCAGGAACAGGTTTTACTGATGGTAGCAATAAAATAAGTTGTAAAGATCAACCAATATTGCTACCTAGTTGACTGTATGAATCAATCTGTGCCACCGTGCGGGCGTGGAATAAAAGAAACAAACCTTCCAAAACCTAAAGGCAGTGACCGAGACACAGATCAATGTGGTTTTTAACAAACAGAATTATATTATTTTCTCACATCAACAAATTAAGACCAAGTTTGAAGGTAGCGCAATCGAATCAACAGTGGGAAGAGAATATATTATGGATGTGTATCACGCAACCGAAACATACACAGGCATCGAAAATAATGCTATTTAGGTTTGTTTTTCAGTCGAAATTTTCAATCACACTGTCTATCTGGTTCAGTCCACTAGGGATATAGACGCTGCTCTGAGCAATCTGAGTAGTTTGGCAAAAATCCAACAAACAGACTGATTTTAGTAATTTCTCTACTAACCTGTATACAAGGAAGCCATATGGATAGACTTTCAGTCGGTCACACAATTAGCAGTGATTGATTGTAGGGGGAAGGGATGGAAATAATACTGCAACGTGGTGAGTGGTGGTTAAGTCATTTAAATTGCTGTCAGTGGCGTTCTTTGAACCCTACGTCCTGGGGCTTAGATCCTTGTATTTATGGGGTTTTCCTCGTCTGTTTTTCATCATACAAAAGATGTCTAGTGAAAAACTGTTTCATACTACCAAGTCACCACACCTCTGCACCCAGTTTGAAATGCGAGTAGTCTGTAGCTATGGTAGTTCGATGGCATCGATCTTTTGTGCACATCGATTGAACAAACGAACGTCAATCGCTGCTGCAGTGGCTAAGGTGTGGAGGTCCACTAATTTGGATGGGTGAGATAGTACACAATCAGAGTGATTCATGTTTCGCTTGATGACATGAGTTTGCTTAATGACCTAGAATAGCGCTTCTTGCACCCATTTTGTCATAGGCTTACCGATAATAAGAATCTTTACCCAAAAGAAAATTATGTACACAGGCTCCATCTTTGAATATCTATTCCTTCAGTTTTGTTTGTAACGCATTCTACATGGGTAAAACGGGGAGGCAGCCATCCCAACGGAATAGAGAACTCTGACCTCAACGGAGCATAAGCGTTCTCACATCGCATGCTCTTCTCATTCAACTAATTGAAAGTGGAAACCACTCAGTGTGTGTGTGTACTTCACTGATTCAGGCAGTAGGATTGCGTTTGACAACGGATAGGCTGCATCAAATCCACTGGTCTCCCACATCTGATGGTTGATCTCGTTTTTTTCGTGCTCAGTCGCTCCATCTGTTTCTGTTCACGCGCGGTGCCAGTTTTGTCTCACAAATAGTACCTCACGGTTAAGATTATTTATCTCAATGAAAAATAAGCTGAACCTGATGACAAGTACCAGCCTGTCAGTTTCGCTCGGTTCACCAGATTGTACCAGATCGTCTGCAGCCGTGTGATTGTTACTCATTCGTGATCCGGGACTTTCGGTGCATACATGACCGATGCTAGCTCAACCCTCCCTGGCTTTCTAGTCACCCATAAAAGTCTTTCTTTTCTCAAATCTAGTGTGTGCTTTGTACACCAGGAAAGGTGCATATTCTCTACCCCGCTGTCGGAGCCTGGTTTTGAATCACACGCTCGACCTGGTTATATCACCCCGTTGCAGCAAGCGGAATTCAGTATAGGGGTATCATACGTGTTTCAAGTTTGAACGAAATACTACCAACGTTATGGAAATCAACTCAATAGATGATAAAACAAAGAACCAACAGTCACAGCGGCTTGAACGGCTTTCGCAGGCGATTTGTAGTACACCATCAAAAGTGAAAATGTAAAACAGCACAACGCATCTCTTCGTTGGTTTCGTGCATCAATGGTGCTGTATGTGCTCACCAATACAGTTTGAGACAGCTAAATTTAGTAAATAGGGACTTGCCCAAGATAGCAAGCGAGTTCTCTCTGAAGAAGATCTCACAGGAGAACACATAAGCAGAGCAAGTATACGCATTAAGGAGAAGGGTTGGCCATTTTCAATGTACGATTGACTGGCTGAAACCTATGCAAGTGTTGTGGATCCAAACTCTTCTGCTTAATGGCACACATTTTGAATGGTATGTGTGATGAACACCACACCTCCATGGTAACACGGATTTACCGTTTAGCCATGAAAATCGGAAACTTAGGCCTCGGGACTTAGAATCGCCAGCTACATAAGGCCCAACTAGATGCGACGTGGTATTGAGCCGGACGATAGCAAGCTGTTTACTACCGAAGTTGAATGGCGGTGGTGGAACTCAAACCATGGGCACTAAGATCCAAAGCGTCCCAGTGACAACAATTTAAGCACCCGCCGCAAATTTCCTGAGGGTGAGGTGGAGGTCATCAAATTACCAAAATCTTTTGACAGTTGCTGTTGTTCAGCTTTCTGAATCAAATGGGATATAAGCATTCTGGTTGTTTTTAATTTCACTCTCTCCTTTGTCGTACAAGAAAAACAAGCCACGCACACAATACAAAACATTCAATGGTTGCACACATCCAGTAAAACTGTGCGTGCAAGAGTGAACCATAATGGAAAGGATTTCACTCGTTATTTTCTCTTACTTCCCTTTGTGGAATACATTTTATGGTACAAACTATTCTCTAGTTGGGGGAGACTGCCAATCGAAGAGCTGACATACATAAAATTCGCGGAGACTGTGGTGGAAGGATTCATTCACTTCCCCTCTTCCGGAGCGATCAGTTTGTAACCTGCGTCGCCTGAGCTCCACCGCAATAGTTTTTGGTTCGTTTCTCTTGGGTTCATCCGTGACGTGAAGTGCGATAAAGCCTTCACTACTAATCGCAATATTTATGGTTTGCTTTGCATTAATGAAGTTGTATACCGACGGAGTGCTTATTAAATCTAATTGTAGACAAACAGTAAATTTATGGATTACAGTTTATCAGAATATTGCCTTGACCCGGGTATATTTACAGGCTTAGGTATCTCGTCTATTAGTTCGGTAAATCCGTGATCTAAATTGAAGACTTGACATAGTCATGCGCAGAAGAAGATGTCCATTGAATTAATTTGCTAGTTTCATCCGGGTCACAGGACAGATGATTAGTGAGGGATGCACATCCGCAGTGACCCTCTGGCATTATATTCAGAGACCTGAATGAGTCTGTAGTTGAAGCTAGCTTATAGTGAAATCGTTGAATACATTGGTCCCGTTACTCAAATCCCACTGCTGTCTACCTGATGTACCACTTTCTTTTGAAAACCTACTATCAACCGTGACCAGCTTCTCAAAGTATGCATGTAAGTTAATCGCACATCTAAAAGGTTTACGTAATTAATCATGATTACTGATTTTACGTACACTATCAGAACCCGCAAAATTCCCTCGGCAAATTTGTGTCGAATTATAACCGGAGCTTACTCTTCATCATCCACATTCCCTACGCAACAGTAACATTCGCCAAATTTCTATCCCCGGTCAACAGGGCTGCTTAACACTGCCAATCCCCGCTCACTTCTGTCGCAGTGGTCTCAATATTGTTGATACTAAGTGAACAGCTTCGGTAAACCTGAACAATTTAGAGCACGTGAGCTAAATCTGTCTATTCGCCTGTCCGTTTCAATCTATGGAGGACGTCCAAAGTAATTTATCATGAAACTTCCGCCTCTCCTTTTGGTGATGCTCCAGGACCAATTGTTAACAAATCCTGTTCTGAAGCCTGAGTTGACTATGGTTTTTTCCACGTGGGCAGTTACGTAACCAGTGACAGGAGCACAGTACTGGATTAGTGTAAGCTGAACCGAAGCACGTTTAGTGTCGTTGTGACGTTTCATGAAAAATTAAAAGGTCACATATTGTGCACGTAGGTGGTCACTTTCACTTTATGATCGTGTGACTCTGAGTTTGCGTGTACAGGATATTTCCGGACAGATGGTCTTCGACCGGCACGGTTTACGCAGTTAGTTGCAGGTAACCTGATTTAGCAAAACAGGTTTATCGTCGTTGGCTCGTTTAAACAGACCGAATTCGAATGATTAGACTTTGAGGATTAGGTCCCTTATTGTGTATGCACAGCAGTCAAGTTTAATGCTATTTCTTCACACTGGTTGAAGTCAAGTATAGCTCGATAGAATATCTGAGGGTAAAACACAAGACAATGTACAGGAAGAATAAACTAGGGATATATGCCCCGTTTTCCCGAATGGGTTCCCAAATACTCTGTGTCACTGAAATGTGAGGCTGCAAATCGACAAGAAAGAGCGGATTGTTATTATTAACTAAGAGAGAATGTCAGATAACGTGTTAATGCGCAGTTAGACTGCCCTTGGTGTCTGGTAACCATGGCTGATCTCTTTTTTTCCATTTCCTAAAACAGGCCTGTAATCTCATCACCTTGCTTATTTTATTGCAACTTTGGGTGTGGTGGGGTTCGCTCCGGTACTTTACGTCTTTAAACGGTTTTTGATGAAAATGGTGGTCAGAAAGCATTTGATCGATCAAGCAGTTTTTCTCATTCTGTCGCGGATGTGCTTGTTTTGTCAAAACTCTCTTTTATTTTGAGTGATTTGAGTGATTACTTATTCGTCTTCCTCCAAATTCATACCTTCATTCAATTAGTTAAAGTTAAGTAACTGTTTGAATTGAACGGCTTATAAGAAAGGACAGTTGTCAACTCCAAGAAATATTCGATTCGCATGGAAACCGTTGTCTGCTATGGAGTTAAAAATCAAGCAACAACAACAACAACAACAAATACGACGCCCTCATTTGAATGCTACACATGTTTAACCGTGTAGTTGAACAATTGGGGTGGAGCCAGTACTATTGCGATTATAAACGGGTGTCAGTTAGTTTCGTGTGCGTAACGCACATAGCGTGAAACTTATGAATAGCTGGGTTCAGCATGATAGTGACTGCGTTATTCAGGCAATACGTCCATCCTGTTGTGTAAATACACCCTTAAAGAGCAAACCCAGTTCTGCTCAAGCTTCTTTAATCAAGAAAATGGACGACAAATGCATGTAATCGGTTTGTGTATGGTTCGCGTGTAGGTAACAAGCTGTGCTGATCATAAGTGGGTATTTTATGTTACACTTGCAACCACCATTTTGAGCGAAGTAAAGAGAGACCGCATCGAACTGGGCGATTTGTTGGAAACCCAGGGAAATGCAACAGTCACGCGTTGAGAGCATTTATGGTACGCGATCAGTGTAATATAAGAAGGAGAATGTCATTTCAACAACAAAATAATTACTTTGAGATACAACACAAGTTAGGTAATTTGGTGAAAGCATCTAGCACCTGGCAAAGCTTTCGGAAAGGAAGGCAAAACAATTGGACGAATTTAATTAGTCGATGAATGCACAGAAAAACCCGTCGCAAACAAAAATGCATTTTACGTTTTGGGAAACGATGGAACTGCTAAGGAGTGAAACACCCTATCGAAAGATGTTATGGTAGAAACATTGCCTGCGGAAATCGAATCGGTTCAACGAAAAACGGAGATCCAAAATCAATATTTCCATTAACTTCACCAGTTGGCTAGCTCACCAGTGATAACCAGAAAATTTTCCGATCCCAATCCTGTGAGAACGAGGAAAAGTTAGCATGACTGATGAACCCCCATTATTGAAAAAAACCGCTCGGCAGTACTTTTTTAGATCATTATAGAATTGTACACATTCTTTATGATTAAAATACAACCTGAAAATATTAATGGCAAATGGAATAAGGGAGATTTTAAAGACCGGGAATCTTTCTTTTGGGGAGAAAATTAAAAAAATTGGAATCGTTAAAAATGAGCTTTATGAGAGTTTTGGAGGAATTGATTTGTTGAACTGGTTGTGGTAATATCGAGGCTAGTGATAAGATGCGCAAGTTTTGATGCTTGCATTAAGGGCACGCAAAGGTAGGTTGTATGGGCGAAATGAAAACCAGTCTGATCAACTGTTCTGTGGTAGTAATATGCCTGCGTTCTTTCTGTGCGGTCCCGGATTCTCAATCCTCAGTTAAGTCTATGGATTCGCACTGCTTATGTAACCCCAACAGGCCGAAGCAGCAGTACAGGGAGGGCTTCCTAGCAATTCAGTTAACACTTCATATGCTCTGTATACGAAGAAAGTCATCAAACAGCGTTTTTTCCTGATGCACTTTTCAAAAGGCAACTCACAACTATTTTGAGTGCACTTCAAGTACCGTAATCTACTGGACCACGAAAGCTCATAGGTAACGCTGAAGATCACAGTTGGGATCAGAGTTAGCACGAAGAATGCAATGGTTACTCCCAAGTAAACTCATCATCATCATTGTGCAGCGTAATACAGTGGAGCGAACTTCACTGATCGCTGCCAAACTCATATTGCATACAAAGTAAGTGAACCTGTTTAAGGAGGACAGGGATTGGATTTAATTTTAGGGACGGGAAAAGAAAGTAGACCTCTTTGGTCAACACACATAGTACATAGTCCAACTGGGCGCACATACAATTTCAAGCATTCTGGTCTGATAAGAAGTGACAGTAAGGTCACCATTGCTGTCAGTTCACAG
>UZAN01041923.1:11001-26552 GCA_900618425.1 Echinostoma caproni
TCTGAGCAATCTGGAGGCAACGACGGAGAATCGTAATCTCGTTAACACCCGTAATACGGTCACACACGGAGAACCAGAGAATAGAACAATCGAAAGCACAGGACTTATTGCCGCATGGATTTACAGCTGTTGAACGTAACTCGCTGGGGATGCCAATCGAAAGTAACGGAAAATCAGTAAACTCATTGATCTTTCATTTAAACAAACTGTATCAGTTCTCGTTTTGATTTCCTTTGATCTCGTGTTGGTCTTCTTACCTTTGTTCATGCCAAATTGTTGCTGAAACGCCTGAAAGGCAATAGGAGGGGAGATTGCAGTTAGAGGCGGCAGGTTCGGTTTGCCTGGATACGCTACACATGCCACCCTCGTTATTGGGCGTTGTTGCAGCGGGTTTGAGATGGCTGGCACGTACCACGATCGACCAGGTAGGATAGTTGGGAACAGTGATGCGATATAATTGCAGTGTGAGGTAAAGCATTTTTGAAGAAGTTTCAAAGACAGAAAATTTTGTGAAGCGGCGCTCATTTACAGAGCTTTGTTACTTATTTTGTGTCAAAAAATGATTGAAAATGACTTTACTTATTCTTCAAAGTTCTACAAATATAGGATAAAATATCTCCTAGGGAAGATGAAATAATTTGCTATTGCTAAACGGCAAATTCATTCACAAATGACTGTTGTGACATGAAACAATGTATTCAGAATGTACTTTTCTAATCATGTTTTTTGACAGACCACAGAGGGCAATTGTCTCATTTTTATTTGCACAATTAACCTCGCCTTAGATGTTCATTCGGTGGAATCCGGTGAATTCTAAGGAAAACCTGTCGGGGCAGTCGGCTTACATTCTAACTGGTGGATGCCACATGCCTCTGTAAGTTGGATGGGTAAATTCGAATGTGAAAAGATCAGTGCTATCGGTGTGGCCTCGTAGCTCAGCTGGTAGAGCATGCGCTGGTCAAAAGCGTAGGCGGCGTCCATTTGTGGGTTCGAATCTCACCGAGGCTGAACTGAACTTTTCACAATCCCCATCATCATCAGTCACCGCAGTCGGTTTGAACCGACACATGTACCCCACCTCTGTTTTTGTACAGCGTACGCTGTACCAGTTGAGCCACGAGACTCAACCAGCATTGCTGTTCTTTTCATTTGGGTCACCCATCCAAATTACAGAAGTATACAGGGTCCATCAGTTAGCACGTAAGCTTTCTACCCTGGTTTATTTACCAACGGAAAGCACCGGAATTATTAGTCATTAAGTTTGATTTAAGTGCGGAACTTTAGTGCGCACGTTACTGATGAAAGTAGAACAATGTAAGCATCCCCGAAGGACACTGTGATGATCACACAGCAAGGTCGACGGCTAAACATAAATATCGTGTCAATTGTTTCATACAACCAATCAGAACACGGAGATTACGACCACTCAGGTAATTCAAGGCAAACGCAATCGTATTGGCTGGATGTCAGGAAGCTAACATGCAGATCATATCGACAGCAATTGGGCCCCCAGGAATGAACTAACCGCTGATATTTGCTAGTCGTATTTATTGTCTATACGATCTCTAACGGTGCTAACTGCATCCACAGTTTGCTATTCATTGGGTATTTTTAGTCTGAATCCTCTCACTCACCGTATACTCGGCTGAGTAATGTTGCGATCATTACAGGATTTCTCACATTTTGAAACTTGCACAGGTAAATCGTCCGGACTCCTGTTCTGCTCATTTGAACGCTGAAACAAACTTGGCTTGCTTCCGCTTGCTCTTGCTGTTGTAAACCGTGATATGTTTAAATTAACAAAAGATACTTCTCATTGAGTCTAACATTTGAATCTGATTTTAAACGAAATCCTTTATCGTCTAGCGTTCCCTTTTCAGAGTAAGTTGATGCAAAACTTCTATTGTGAATGAGTCAATTATCTGGCATCTTTTGAGCGAATGTCACCTTGAATTGACCTTGGGAGCTAACTGAAAACGAAAATATCACCTGCGAATGAGTCCGGCGTGATAACTGACTGTTTTATAATGAACATTGTTTCAGAATCCAATTTGTTGTGTATTAGGTGATTTGTCAACCCGTTTTTGGTTACAGTGTTTTAGCAGTTTAAAAATAAAGTATACCTGACTAAGACAAATTATTTTGATTTTATAATTTCAATCATTATATTCATGATATTTATGAACACGAGTAAACAGCGGCAAAGTCAATGCCAACTTTTTCCTTGCATCTTCTGCGATCTTCGATTACCCTTCGATTCCCATGGGATTTTATAAAAATGATTGAGATAATTAGCGGTCTTCAGGCAGTGTCTGACTAGTATATAGACCAGCAGACATAAGCTACTCACCTGTTCCAATCCTTTGGTCCAAGGTTATACAGAAAGTAAAGATTTACTTTTCGTGATAGAGTGAATAGTTGAACCTTATCTATTTCATGAGTACAAGGATCTAAACTGCACTGGCACCGGCCTCAAATTTGTGACCTGACATGACGTTCACGTTCGAAGTCAAAGTCAAAGTTTTATTATTGGAAATACTTACTAGCGATTGTTTTTCTAGTGCCATGGAGTTTAGCACAGATGAATAGATTCGCGGTTCATAGAAAGTAGACGAATTCCACGATTTATCCTTGTTTCGTGCACTGCTAGGAATATTGAAATTTAAGACTTGCCAAAGCTTCATCCAGTTTGTGCTCGAAGGAATCAATTGTGAACTTCAATAGTGAAAGTCGCTGCATTGTAATACATGAATATTACATGAAAACGATAGCTTTGTGGTCTGCGCAGCATCCAATAATTCACGGTCTATTTAACTTTGCTACAAACGAATACACTAAAATATCCGTGAAGTATATCGCTGTATATGACTGAACTATTTACTGTTTATTGACATGTTCTCCCACCACATTTATTGTGGTCTGTTACACTTTGCAACTGTGCGTTTATATGGTTCGATGATTGTTTTTTCCTATCGTAGAAAATATATCAATAATTAATATCTAAATGACTTGAAAAAATTTCCCTGGATGCACATAACCGGTTTCGCTGTTCTTGCCTCTCATAAGGCATTCCTATTTGGTATTATTCCTACAGTACACTCACACACCGGCACCAAGCTTGTGCATTTTCGACACAACTGGCTGACTTGCATTGCCGGATACACTTGTGTAGACAGACCTTTCAGAGCCAGTCCATTGATGAATCAATACCATGATACAATGTTTGCAGGTGGATTAGATACCGTAAACTGCAATCGTAATCGTCTTCACCGAATATTTTACAAGTAGGCTGAAGTCGAGAAACGCTTAATGTACTCAAAAAGTGAATTTTCAGCAATTCGCGAACTTTTACAGTGGGCATGCAAAACAAATTGAAACCAAAAAGTAATCTAACTAACGATACTGTAGCAAATACGAAAAAAATAATGCATGACCCCGTTCCGGAGGTGGGTTAAAATCGTGCGTGAAGGTGAAGTCCGTAGGAAAGTCATCTCAAATCAATAAGACCCAATTATCGCACACTACTATTCACAAGTATTTGTGAGTCAAATGCCAAATTGTATTAAGATTAACCAATTGCCGAGAAAGAAGCGGAATTAGGCCGTTTCTGTATGTGGAAGTACGCTCAAGGAGTTGATATTTTGAACGAGTTCGAGGATTTGACGCGGCTTATACGATTTATCGGTGCAAACAGTGCCCTTGATCATGGTTGACCTGTCGGTAAAGGCATCACAAGCGTTAAAATGCGTGAAAATAAAAAGATCCACCAAAACAACTCCATCAACTCCACTGTGACGTAATAATAAAAATAAATTGTGGCTAGAAAAAAATTACTGAAAGTATACCAGTCGTTTTGACTAGTTCCGAAGGGCCTGCTCGAACAGATACAACCGGTGTTTCAAACGAGATATTTTTGTATACGTGAGAAAATTTAATTAATAGTACCATTGGTATCAGTAGTCAAAACGTATAAGCTTGTGGAGCCAGAATCCTACACGCACACTAATGATGCGATAGTTTAGAGCCAAATAACGAATACCGATCGGATTCATTAATCGATCGGTCGAATGGTGAAGCCGCAACAAGGGACCTGGTGCTTGCCCAGCTAACCCGAGCGAGAAACCACATCTTGTTTACAGCCGTACGTCTCAGGCAGGCCCAGTGAACTTCGACTGTGCAGCAGGTGTGCCGTCAGCACACGGATGAACTGGACGTAACAACAACAGTATTACAAAACGTACAAGCCGGCAATCACACAGTGAGGGTGAGGGATTTTAAGCGCCGCAGATCGCGGAATATGATCCAATCAGATCACAGAAGGGGTCAAAGGGAATTTACTTGCTTAAGGTCACGGTTTACATTATTATGATGCAACCATTCATCAATATTGTGGCTGAATGTAAAGTTCCGGTATTGTTTAGTACAATATAGTGTTATAGTTGTTGTACATGGGTCTTCGTCATTGGTTGCCCATATAACTAGCTACTTAGTATCCGAAACAAAAGGCCGTAATACGGAGTTGCGGTTAAATGATTCAAACTGTTTGGAGCAGTTGAGATTTCATTCGATGGGTCTGAATACGAATAGGGTATTCCTTGACCTGGAGATTATAGAGTAGTTAAATGCAACCTGATTCTAATTTAGGACCCAGCTTTAAAAGTGGTGAATTGATCGTTTGATTTTTCGTTCTCACTGAAGGGAGTTACGCAAATGTAATCTGGTTGAAAAATCTGATGTGTCTAATGTGAGCAACGATATGTTGTGCTTGTTTTGAATTCCGGTTCATGCGTAATGCACCATAAAAATGTCCAGAAGGACGAATCCGAACAGGCGTACTGTAATCCTAACTTATATTTTCATATTTCCATTAAAAAGCTGACTCCTCGAAACGGCGTAAGTTTCCTCTGCAACTTGAGCTAAGCTGGAAATAATTCTTGCAACTCTAAACACAGAAACACTTTCTCACAATCGGCTGCCTCCAAATCGAGGAACCGGGTACAAACCGAGAGGATGTATTGGCCAAAAAAGACAATACTAATCAGTGTTTGTGGATTATTGATAGCAATTACTCTCGGAATCATCGACCGGAATTTCACAACATGGAGAAACAGATGGCCAAAAAAGTACAAGTTATTTTATTTTGAAGAACAAAACTGAATAAATTATTTGACCCAGAACATTTTAACCAATCAGCTCTATTATCTGTGAGGGCCGATAATACGGAACACAAGCTCTCGGGCTGAGGACGTTCTTGTTAAGTTGCTTTTATAGTATTGTGAAACTCTAAACAAAAATTGCTGAAATTTATTCCTTATTTATTCTTTATTTATAAAGCAAACCTTTCGACCGTTTCTCACCAACTACTTCCGGTGATTCAATCACTAGCAATACTAATGAAACCTTTGTGATCTACTTAATGAAAGCTACGAGAATAATAATTTAATAATGAGATAATCTTCAACTGCAAATCAGGGACGTTCAGTCAATCGTCAGTGTTTGGACGTTAACATGAAAGGGAATCAAACGAGGAACTAATATGTTTTAGTAGTGTACTCTGCACTCCCGTGTGTGTGAATAACTGAATGCTTGTTTTGCTTGTCCATACAACGTCCATAGCGTCGTGAATCAACTTTTATCATGTCTGACAGTATCGTACAATCTGGAGTGATTATATCGATCCATTCCGTGCACAACTTACCATTATTTTATTTTCCTTTGTTCAAATCGGTCTCTCTCTCTCAGCATGTGAAAACCCTTTTGCAAGTAAGTCAGTGCACCAAAAAAAGTAACAAGAAACCACTTGGTTATTCGTTGACCAGTCAACATTCGGCGGTGGTGGTCAAGTAGTTAGGTCATCTACTTGTGACCTGGGAGTACCGGGTTCGACCCGCTTCATCGCCGCCCGTCTTCCAAGGCAGCCTTTGTATGGCCGCGGCCCCTCTTCACGAATGCCGACTGTACATTTGTACATTCAATAAATATAAATGTAGGTAAAAAGATAAAAGACAAAAAGGCCTATTAGAAAATCAACAATATAAAAGCATTCTCATGGATACCTTTGAATTTGTCGATTGTGAACCAGAAAAGACACAAGGGGCCTTCACAGTGGGTTGGCAAGAGACAAAATCATTCATTGTTTGATAATGAGCTTTCTTCAAAACCGACAAATCCTTCAGTGGAAATAGCAGCACACGTTCAAATCTCAATAAACATGTCGGAAAAGTTAGTTATTCCATGTGAGCATGATTTTTAATGTTTCAGTGAAGCAATCTGCGCATGAAATGAAATACCTTTTAGATATTGATTTTGTGACTAAGACGAGAGCACGAATTCCATTACTATCCCGCTAAGTTTAGAATACTTTTATACTTTGGAACAAAGTCATTCTGGAAAACAAATCATTTGATGGTCTTACTGATATGCATTACGCTATCCTACTTCAAAACGGAAGACCATAGCACGTTGCATTTTCTCTACTATTTAAGGCCCAACATAGGTTATCAGTTAACTGAAATGAATACTAGTTAAGGAGGGTATAAGGTGCACACCATTTAGTAATAAACGTTCGACGAGATCCATTGAGAAACGTATGACAGAAGGCCGACCGAAGACCAAAACAATCGAAATTAGAGAGTGAGAACGGTTTTTTCAATTTCCCTGAGAAAGAGGTACGGGCAATGATTTTCCAACAAGGCTGATGAATAAGGCAATCAGACGAACATGCCTATCAGCTAGTAAATTACTCGCACAAATCTTTAGGTTGAAAGTTCTTTCAAAGTCTCATCCATTATGGAACAATTATTCACTTTCCCTGGTTTGTCGCGAGTTTTGTTTTGGGTCGCAAACAGTAGACTTTATATATTTATCTCAGAGTAGGTTTGGTAAAGCACAGCCTGTCCAATGCGGTTGTAGGCCACCTGGATTCAAACTGGCCACCAAGCCACTGAAGTAGTCTACGCGTGGTGCCAGATATCAAAACGAAATATGCATAACGCAGTCTCACCTAGCAAATGAAGGAATTGAAAAGAGGTCTGAAAAAATAATAAATGCGAATCTATGCATGCAGGAAAAAAAAATGATTAAAGCAATCCAATCAACCTGAACTTGCGGATCAAGACTGGGATTTAGTCATTTGAGGATCACAAGTGGTGCATGAACCGAAAGCAGCATAGTTTCTCTATTTCACAAAACATTTGCAGTGTCGATAGGAGATTTTTTTCGGAACTACATTTGCCCAAACCAGCATTATGTCCGTTAAAAATGGGTTGCATACGGGGGTGTCTCCAAAAAGAACAACTTGGATATTAGTCAACTTATGTCAAAAACTAACACTAAGCATGCTTATTTGAGAAGACATTTAGCAGTTAAGCTGTCATCCCGGTAAGCAGGTACCATTGGTCGAAACAAAATAATGCGTGAAATGTTCGCAAAAAGGTGAAATTTCACCCACTGGCTTGCATCTCACACTAGCGATGCGATTCCGACAGCTTCTTTTATCATTAAGGATCAACATTTGTATTGGGGAATGAGACTAACTTTATCCATCCTACTGTCTTGTTCTCTGAAATAAAAGTAAAGTTATTCTCTTACGGGTCGCTGGTATGTGGTTGTTACCTGTCTGGCGAATATGGGCGCAAAATTACGGGCACGGTTAAACAGGAACGAGAGGGGAGTGAAAACCTAATTCCTACAGCCGTCAAATGAACAAGGTTATTCAATTTATCTCTTATTTTGCTTCTTTTTTCATTAAATACACAATGATACAGTTTCCATGAACGGGGAGGTTCAAGTGATGGTGATAAGATAGGACTTGTGTATGAATACAAAAGTCCTTCGGAGCGGTAATTCGGTCACCTTTACCACCCGGCCTCCACCACCAAGATTAGCATGTAGAAATCGATAAAGATTATGTAGCGGTTGCGTACCCACCAACGATAAATGGACATTCCACGGAGCCATGCCCAAAGAATTCCAATTGAGAGATGCTATTGGTAAACAATCTGATTTTCAGTGGTTCATTCACTAGCGGAATAGTGCACTGTTTTATAGGCCAATAAATAACGTGATTAATGGAAATAGTGAAAGATGAATCACGTTTGCGTGTGTGCACGCATGTGTGTGTATTTTTGCAAGACGTACATTGGAGTTAAAGTCACTCTGCAAATGTCATTCGTAGTGTGGAATAAGTCAAATGCACGAACTATCTGACACTAATTTTGTAACAGGCGTTATGTCACTGTAGGGTCTACGGCTTACTGTCGTTAAGCCAGAGCTCTCATTGACTGTTTTTCTGCACGATAGTAGGATTATTCACCCGTATCGCGAGCCCTCTGATAGTTGAAAGTAAGAGATGCTTGATCTGATTTAATCACATGGCTCCGAAGGGTTCCCCTATTCGGGCGCGATATTCTGATGCAACGAAGTACGTGTGATAACTGTCTGCTCGGTTCTCATCTTTCCACGTCCAAGCCCGCCAAAGTGGTGTTCTCGGGTGCATTCAACCAGGCGTTTTGGTGGTGCGACGAATACAGGTGATTCCACGAATTGGTAAAGGCAAAATGAGTTAATTCCTACCCAAAGGCTTGTCTTCTATTTACGATGAGAAAATCGGTTTGGAAGTGTAAATTATACTTGGATCAGCGGCCTAATGAGGGTTTCTGGCAGCAGTTTGTAGATGCCTACTTACCCTTGAAGATAATGTGTCACCATTGAAGAGAATGGAGAAGTAAACTGGTTTAGTCCTAAAGATGAAATTTGATTGCACTTTTGTAACGAGATTTATGAGTTTTCCATTGATCCAATCTGGATGCTCATGTCCCATGGGAATCCCCCGGGGTTTTTCAGTTCTTTTCTGTATGAAACAGGCAAATCTACTTTCATTGTCCTGTTCGCTGTGCACTGAACTATAGTGCCCCTTTCACCTGAAAGGTTACAAAACTGTAGGAACGTGTTTACTATCCCAGCCTCATTTGCTTCCAGTGAATGCTTCGTCGAAGAGATCCCTCGGGCAACTGGAAGAAAAACATAAAGAAAAAAAACAACCGTCTGGACGATTCTTTTTCCACCGTGAAGCATCTATTCTGGAGGAGAGTGTCAAGTTGGTCTAACAAAACGTTGCAGCTGATGAGGATATCAGTCAGGTAAATCAAGACATCTACAGGGCGTATAATAAATAGACAGTATTATGGGAGCATCCGGTACTTCAGTTTCCAATTTTTCCATTAGTTGGCTCAAACTTTTTGACGCCATGTCCTGGGCTGACTGGCGACAGTGCAACAAATGTTTACGCGCTCACTTCACTTTTTTTTCTATCTCACCCTTAAAAATACAAATTACTACTTGGAAACGCACAGTTATCGTTCGCTCAGACCACCTTCAAATAAAGTTTTTCGCGTTTTCGGCATTCCACAGTGGAGCAGCCATGTAAACAGCAGCAGAACCGTACAACGTCAGTCTAGTCATATGTCTCACGCATTGGTTCAGACTGTAGGAACCCATTCTTCTTGTGCATTTCGCATTGGTTTGGCCATCAACCGGTGAATTACAATGACCAGGTACAAAAACCTGAATGAACATGACCCGTAGCGGGTAAATATGCATCGATTATGCATTTATGAAAACAATTGCTCAATGCCCATAGGTTTTTTTCTCACTGTACACCTATCGGTTGGAGACGGGATTGTGTCCGAAACCATTTCCTTCATTGTCTGCTCTCGATTATTTCAGAAATTGCAATACCACGTAAGTAAAATGATTTCACTGAAACGAACTTGCAACCGATTTGTAAATTACCCTAATAAGTATATTTGATAAAGTATCGTGGGTGAATTGTATGATGACTAAGGAAGGTACGAGTTTCTTAAATGGTGCTTTTGGTTTTTCTCCCAATTTACTTTCGAATAACTATCTGCTACGTGAATGAAAATTTTTAACGAAGTGCAATTATTATATCAATTTGATGTCGCAGATCAAGCAAGGTGTTAAATACAAGTAGCTGAAAAGAGTAGCAATACTGCTCTGTATATAGTATTCCTATTGTGTTGATGCACTCCAAAATATAAATAACTCAAGAGTGTCATCATTCTCTATATGGTGAGAATTGATGAACTAACAGGTTCAAATGCGCGAAAAAATAATGCGAGATGTTAACATTACTTTTAATCTCTTCAGTCTCTACAACGTAAAGTAATCTGATAATTTGATAACTGCAGTGGTTTGACGGAAAATAGTCAGGGCAGCGGAGGGAGAAGGGAAGGGGTGGGAAATCAAGTCCATAGCAATGACTTATCTGACTGGTTGTGTGAGAAACGTTTGTGCGCACAAGACTGGGTTGTCTAATTTGATTATCATGACCTCGCTAAACGCCAAAATCCTAGGGTTCAAGTTGCGCAATAACGGTTTGTACGACAGTGATGCGTCAACGATATGTCCAGTTGTCAGTTTGACCTCTAAGACTTTGTTGCGTCATCGATTGTACCAACCCCTTGGGAATGATTTCAGACATCCGCTGTGATTCATTACACCGATGTGAACTGGTAGACGATATGTGAAGCAGAATTGTACGGTTGGTTCTATTTTCCTTTGTCCATAGTAATCCCTTGGGTATCCGGTATCGATCGAAGCAGTGCGGCAGGAAACGTTTAACACAATACCGCCTTGAGCTTTTGAATCACGTAGTTCATTTTAGGATCACCTTTAAAGGCAAGTCTGAGGAAGACGCTCCTCTTCGGTACTTCGCAGACGGGATCAGTCGGTGTCTTTTGTCTGCTATGCACATCAACAAATTTCTCTAGATAACCGTTAAAAGAAATGTCAACATCTCGTGGTATTTGTCTTCTGTCGGTTCTAACGAATTGGATAAAAGGGTTCCAATGTTTCAAGATGTAACTGCAATTCGTAACTCATTTTCTTCTTGTTGGTGGGTATCCAATTGTTGAAGATCGTGGGTTCAAATGTTGCTCTCGTTGATCACATTTTCCATTTTCGATGGTTCAGTTGTCAAAACCTTTCGGGAAATTGCAATCCACACAACATTATCGCCTACGCCTTTTTACGACATTCAATTCACCAGCTGAACTTGCAGGTCAACTTAAAGGTGTAGATCGTTTCCCATCCGACTCTTCATTCACCGCGCGTAAAGTTTTTAATCTAATAGGTTTTTAATGTAATCGAAGTTCATTCCTCCATTTCTGTATCTCACGTTTTTGTTGATTGTAAACCTTCCCTATCCTGAAACATAAGAGGAAGCAGATGTATATTACTAATATTGTGATTATTAGTATTACTGAAACAAGTCATTCGTGTGATATGTTTGAAAACAGAAACCAATGGAGCGAAGTTGCACCATCTGTGTCCCGGACGACTTTGTCGCCCTCAGCTGGTGTGTACTGCAGGGTCTATAAATCCAGTTACTGACTGGGGCCGTACAGACGAACCACCGTGCACGTTTTGGTGACTCAGCAGTGACTCGTCAGTCGAGCGAAACTATTTTGAGTGGTCCACCAGGAAGATCATGGTGAATTAGTCAAGATAGACAAAGTGGTGGCGCAGTGGTTTGGTCGACGTCACCGGCGTGCTTAGAACCCTGTGGTCCGAGGTTCGAGCTCCGCCACCGCCACCCAGCTTTGATGGTAGGCAGTTTTGCTGTCGCCCGATTCTATACCGCGCCTGAGCTAGCGGGGCTTTATGTGGTTCACCACTCTCAGCCCCGGGTCTTAGGTGGCCGGTTACCTTCACTGAACAGCAGGTCTTCGTGATTGTGGGGTCCGCCCCGACTGCTGCTCATCACACACTGGTGTGCAATAAAAATTCAATGTTCTCAGAAGAAGACTTTTTCAATACACCGAGCTTCACCCTAGAGATAATTTACCCATTCACATACACACATATATATATATATCTGATTATTTTTTTTCACTCCCAACTCTATATACGCAATTTAGTCGTATGCAGAAAGCACCGCTTGTGAAGTAACTAAATCGTGCTGGTTCCATCTTACAGTGATTACTATTACTTTTTAATCTCTTCACTCACAATGCTACTATTATTGCTGTTATCATCAGAAAATAATTCTTGTGGTAAAATGGTTGGAATCGGAACAAAAAGTGGGCAACAAGTGCGGTTTTGCTGACAACCACCATTACTGCACAGTACTGTTCATCTGTTACTCACATCATACTTATTCGACAGAGGCTTGTTCCGGTAAGTGATAACCAATCTCACCCGGTAAAACGATGAGCATAGATTGATTTGGAAAAAGTACCATGATCCGCACAACAAGACCCGGAGAAACCGATGTAGTTACGCTATATCAACTAAGCCAAAACCGTTTTTAAGTGATTCGTCGACATCTTGCGAGCTGTTATACAAATTACTAAATACCCTCCAAATTCTGTCAAGCAACATTACAGGCCTTATTTGCCAACAATTTGAATGCTCTGATAGGCGACAGAATGGTCATTGTTAACTCACAATCAAATGTGAGTATTGCCAGAATGAAGATAACGCTGACTGATTTTACACGTTCTCTCAATCGTTATACGTGGCATGTAGCTTATTCACCTAAGGAATTTATATTAATGTTAACATGAATGCTGAGGAAGAACGTTTAGAGAGGAAATAGAAACGTATGTTCAACTAACGGTACTTAAATTCTTGGTTAAAGCATAGTTTTCCTAAGCACATATACCGCCCATAAGATTGATACAAAACTGTAGAATCACTCACTCTTCAGCTCTTAGATATAGTGTAACTGGTGGACTTGCATACTAAGCTCCCGGTTGGGATTCCGCTTGATATCCATAAAAAGTGTCGTAGCAACACCACCTTTTTGGGTTCTGCAAAACTAAAATTCCCTCTCAATGGAATAGTGAAAAAGGCTCATTATGGAGGACTCTAATCATCTCAAATTTGTTGTTGATGACCACAAAATTATGTAGCTCTAGAAAACGATTGATAAAATGTAAAAATGTTCTATTTTATTCATTGAAATCCCCCGCCATACAAAGACCTTAATCAGAAAGATATGAAAGCGGTGGTCTAGTAACTAGAGGACAGCTAAGTTGGTTTTGGACTCCTCTTTTGAAATAATATTGACAAAAATCTGGTCGTTTCGTCGGAAGTTGTGGGGCTGTGAAATCCAGTAGCAGTTGCACTCGTGATTGAGGCATACAAACGATATAACTTTGCCGTCAACTGTAAACGAAATTCAGTCGGCGATCATCTACTGGTGACAAAGGGGTTAAGATTACCTCTGTGGCATATTGCAATATGCATCACCAGTCGACTATGTATTTGGGTGCAGATGCAAACTGACAGCAAAATCTGTCGTAATGGTATAGGTTGTGGTGGTTAAATATATCGTATTACAAATTGTATAAATATGAGAGAAAACTAAGAAAATAATTATTTTTCGTTTAACTATTTGTGTTTTAGTAGTATATTGGTCGAAGAAGAATGAGGTCTATGAGAAGTTAAAAAAATACCGTTTCCATCAGTCTAAAGAAACTAGTAAAAGTCACCGCAGTAGCAGTAATTTTAATAGTGATATTGTTATTACTAGTAATGTATCAGTAGTAATCATGTATGCAATGCTTACTTATTTATGTATGTAGTGATGAAATATGCAATCACAATGATAGTAATTGCGATCATTGAAACGGTAGGAACAACTTATTTTAGAAGACAAATTCATGATCTATAGTACTGACTAATTAGGATGCACTAAAATATTTTCTTTATGATCAAATTGAGCTCCATTATATTTATCACTTATATTATTGTTTTAACTATGGATAAAAATTTATCTCTTGTCTTTTTTGATCTACTTAGTTTCTGGCTGCATGGTCGATGCAACCTAGCCAAATATAATCACGTCCATCGAGTTTTCTTTCACTTGCCACGAATACACTTGGTAAGCCACTGCGCATCATTGATCTATGTATTGCAACCCCGATCTCTTTTTGCAGGTATGCGTTGTACAAGGAATATTCTTCAAAGTATGTTTTTGTTTCATTTACTGCTTTACAATTATTGAAGCTCACTATTTGCAACAATAGAAAACGATATGATCAATACATGATACATTTCAACACATCCAGTTATGATCCAAACTCACAGTGAGTTTGTGTCTCATGGGCAGTTCTCAGTAACTGCTTGTGCAGGCTGACTTTTCTTACGCGCGTCTGATTCACACCGAATTAATTTAATATCCTCCAAGTCGCACTAATGTATGCGGCTTATCACTGTGCTTCAAGCTGGTGCATATACAGTCATAAAGCAATACATTCCATGTTAATAATGTTATCACAGTTTCCCCATAGAAAATGCGAGTCTTACAGATATCACCATTCAACTTTCCAATACAAAATTTCATTTTTTTGGAAGAGATTCAATATCCACATCCATCAGTATGTTCTGCTACTTGTTAAAAAAGCTTTCCTAATACTGGTTGCTTCGGTGAGATTGCCTCGCTTTTCGTGGCACAAAACCAACTGATTAGATGTCACTTAGCTTACGTTAGGGAATGCAGGAAAGAAAGTAGAGTAGAGGATTTCGTCAAGGTTATCAAGTACTAGTCTGTGGTAGTCATCTTTTGTAAATATCTATGCTGCTTTATTCAATGGACTGATAATCTCGACTTGCGTGAGGCTGTTTATGAACCTGAACACGTTTGCTAGATCATCGGTGACAATTTGTATCATATATACTGTATTCTGTTGGTAAATAGGAAAAGTAAATACTTGGAATTCTTGCTTCAATGAATTCTGACTGCGTGAATGAATGAGAGCGACAACACTGTAGCCTATTTTATAATAAATATGCAAGGGTATACGATATTTTGTCAGCCAAGGCTAAGCAATAATTAGTTAAGAGGGCTGACTCTGCCAGTGCTTGCTATACCGCCTTATTTGAACAGGGTGGAATTGTTGCCATTATAATAGTACAAGAAAAAAATTCAAGTCCATTCATGTGATTCCTGTGTGCACGGACCGAAAGACGAACTTGAAAGTGGGTTGCAAAGTTACTGCAATTTATGCATTTTTAAAAATGGAGTGGATGTTTTCTTCCTGGAGGTGGGACATCTTTCTCTGATTGGTTTTAATCCGGAAATACGTGTTAGAGAAATATGGTTTATTGAGACAGAATCAGTTGCAAACAGAGAGCCAGAAAACTGAAGATGCATTCCGACTTTTTACCCAACTGTATCTCTCTTCTCAACCGTTCTATTGTAGTTGTCTTGGTTGGGTTCTTGTCCTTCGCTCTTTAAATGTATTAATCCATTCACTGAAACGATTAAATCGATCTTTGACTTGTTTTGTCCAATGAAAACCTTGTTTTTTCGGTAGAATTACCTCAACCTTTTTGAAATCACTGAGAAGGTACAAATAAATGGCCTACAAATCTCGTCATGCATCAATTGATTTAATCAGGTCCGAGATGACGTACCTAAATGAGATGTTTGTCGTTCAAATTTTGCGAACAAAGAACATCAGGCTTTTACGGCAAGATATTCGCCGTCTCTGTGGGCAGAACAGAAAACATTCTTATAC
>UZAN01041923.1:28019-53261 GCA_900618425.1 Echinostoma caproni
AATGTTTCCCGGTCTTTTAAAATAAGACTTCAAAATACTTGATGATCATCAGTCGTGCATCATTAATTCCGATCGATTCACTAATCACAGAACTCACTGATAGTCACATCAACTCTTGTTTTAAATTTGCTCATAAGATTCTAGATCACCCTCTTCATCCACTACACCCTGATCCATCGTCTTACCGTTGCCATCCGTCCACACACTCCTCATTTCGGCATCTACCGTCACGCATCAACATTCATAAAAATTCCCCTGTACCCTACCTGGCCCGACTACTTACTAAAAAGGAACAGGTCTCAAATGAACTACATCAAATATTTCGTACATGAAACAAATTTCACTGACATTCTTTACCTTTCGTTTTAATTATAATAATAATTATTATTTCATTCTGTGTGACAAACACGGTACAAGTTATACGAATACAAAAAATGTAGACGAGTTCAGTTTGAGACAAGACCGGGTTAAGAGAACTTCCATTTCAGATAAGCTTTCAAAGCCTTTTCTTAAATTCGCGGGGTTCACAGTGCCATGATAAAGTAAGATATACTACCAGTGAAATTGTACGTTGGTCGTCACACGTGAAAAATATGATTTCACATAACATATATAAAATACACATATATACAGAAATTATGACGTAATTCACTTACGATCCGTTCTTTATTGGTAAAGTAGGGCACACGGGAATTATCATAAATGTTAATACAAGAGAGTAGGTGCCGAAAGGAGGAAACAGTAGACAGATAGGAGCGGCAACAGGATAGATCCAGATGGATTTAGTGAGCATGGTTGTCTAGAATCGCATTGGCAAATTGAACACAAGAGTCGATGTGACCATGATTGGCTTCTGTGATTGATGAATTGTCTGGGATCAATAAAACACGACCGCTTTATACTAAGTGATAGTGAATTGTTTTGAGGTCTTGTTTGAGAATGCATTAAAACAATACCGGGGAGCAATAGAGTAGAATAGGAAAAATGCATTAGTGAAGGAATGAGGACAAAACTGATTGTGGGGCTCGAAAATGCTTGAGTTTGCGTAGCATGCAACGGATGATGTGTTTGGACCACCGGAGTTTACTCTCGATGGCGACACCAAGGTACTCGACAGAGATCACTCTAACCACAAGGTTACAACTAAGAGTAGCTGAGTGCCTTGGGAATGAAGAGCGTGAATCACTGGAGACGTACTCTAGGAACTTGGATGTGTTATGACCAAAACGTACCCTGCAGCTCAACCGTACATCCTCCTTACCACTCGGCTCTTGGTGTCCCAGCAAGTTAGAGATAAGTTGCCTCTTCAATCCAAATCTTTCGTTTTATATCTTTTCAAGTGCACTTGTAGTATGCGATAAAGTGGACATACGACCATGCGATTATTAAAACATATTACTGAGCACTGCCCCGTGGCCCTCTACAAAGGAACGGTNATTCGCAGCTCGGTTCTCGGTCATCTCGTCGATAGAGGGTATTCTGTGAACAAATTAGATACATTCAAAATTATTCACACTATACCCCGGAGATACTCCAAAGGGATAAGAAGGCGGCTTTTAACCACGGCCGAGGCGATTGCAATTCGAATTTTCAATCCCGGATTATGTAAGCAACAAAAGCTGGTCCAGACACAGCTGTTGCCCTGGCCTGGACAGCGGATTGATTGGGCATAGAAACAGAGCATCAACCCACCCTCCCCAACCCTCTTTCCTCCTCTCAACCTCAATCTTAAAATACTAATTATCTTGTCTTTGTCTCTAATGTCCCTTCCTGATTACATCACTTGCTATGCATGACCTATAGTTTTTACCGTATATTACGTAACTTCATCCCGCTCTCTCGTCTTCGCTCACAACCTTTATTTCATCTCCTCATCTCTCGAACGTTTGTCCATTTGACTTTTGTGTTCTTACCCCCACTCACGACTATCATTAGCCTTGCCATATTCGTCTGATCTGTTTGCTCACTCGTATCATCGTTACTAACTGAACTCTAATCGGCCAATCAGATATCTGTATTATGATCACCTTAAATATGTAAACACCTGATGCGATATATCGAAAAGAAATTTCTCCGTGTATACCGTTTTCTACAATGTCGATAGGACTATTTTACAATTCAAAACCAGATTGTAAAAATAGTTAGAGAACCAAAAAAGGATTCGTTTGAAACAGACGGGTGTTTGAAGCCTTCTAAAAAGAGGAAACTGGGGTACGAAATCAAGAACGGGGGGGGGGATAAGCAATATCAGCACAGTAGATGGATTGCGTGACTTTATCCAAAAATTACCTAATCAAATAAATAAATCAGAGTACGGCAACAAAGTGAAAAGCTCTGACGATTGTTGGCTCGGTGAGTAAATCTAAATGCTCAGACCCGTGGGTTTCTTGTCTGAACGAGAAGTGGAACCAGATTAGACACGCAAATTATGAAAAAATTATCAGCTGTAAGTAGAGAACATGTTCCGAAGCTTGTTCTTGCAAATGGTTGGATTAGGGTTATTTGAGGTAAAATTATTTATATGAAATAATACTTGTGTGAAGACTCGTGTACATTTTAAGTAAAATCTAAGCATATAAACTTACACAAGTTCTAGAAAAACAAATATAATAGAGTATTCTCACATTTTTGTGGCATCTTATTTGAGGTATTCCTGAAAGATAATTTTATGCTTATTCAGTTGCCGAATATTCACACCTTTTCCGAATGGATTTGGTTTGAGTTATCACGTTCTAGAGAACTCCTTTGTTTTGTTCCCACCTTCGATATTAAATAGAACATTTTAAGTAGTTCCATTGATGTGTCCCCCCACACAGCACAACGTCAATGTAATCATCAACTTCGAAGATGCTGGACATGCGTTTACGTCTCTAGCAGGATTTTCCAACTCAAAAACTCGGCGATAAACATTTACACTGACCTTTCATTTTGCTCAAAGTGCTTTGTGAAGTTGGATACAGCATTCAAACTGACATGTATCGTTCATTCCTTATTTTCGCATGCATCATAGATACATGTCGTGGCATGTAATTTAATTTTGAAAAAAATCATATGCCTACAATTTATGAAAAATATACACCCAACTAATTAATTATATGATTATACGTTCAGTGAAGACTGTGCATTTGGCATCAAATCCCTCCCACAGAAATTCCTCTGAATAGCAGACCACCGTACATTATTCAAACGACATCCCAAGAGAATAAGAAAACATTACATTTACAACTTAAATCCTTCGTATACTCGCATGTCCCTGGTGATTTACACCGAAGGGCTGGCTGTTGCAACAAACATAAAAGTAAACAAATATGATGCGTGTAATGTCAAATGAACCAGTTCTGTGTTCTCCTAGTCAACCAGGTGCGGGTAGGATTTGACCATCTCCCCAGGAAAGAAAACATTGGGTTTTGTTGGCTAAGTGGTTAGGTCACCAACTTGTGACCTGGGAGTCCCGGGTTCAGACCGTTCCACCGTCGCCCGTTTTCTCAGGTAGCATTGTATGGCCGCGACCCTCTTCCTGAATGTTGACTGTACATTTGTGCATTCAATATATAAAAACAGAAGTAAAAATATGTTACATCATCACGTTTACTTCGTACGCGTAAAAGCTGGTCCTGTGCTACAGTTCAGTTCCGTTTCAAGAAAGTGAAAGTGTTCTATCGCTTTATCGTGGGATGACGTTTCGGGATCTGGTTAGGTGAAGTTTGTGGCCTGACTTCTACAGAACCCGAATCCATTCGTTTTTTGGTCCAGTTTGTCATTGAGCTCAACAGCCGGGGATTAATTGTCACGCCTCCCGTTTGTCTAGATATATCAGCATGTTTTATCCATACAGATGTTTCCATTATTAATAGAGACCGATTGTCTAAACCATTTGGATTAGCAAAAATTTGAGAGCGTATATAGGAGATGAAAACTCTAATGAGTCGCACTGTTTGTAAGTAGGTCTATTGTGAATTGAAAGTTAATTGGCTGAAGATTTAAGTGTATTAATATTCGGGCTTTAATCGTGCTATTCGCACCGTTATCTTGAATAAGAAACGGGGAATACTCTGTTGCAGTCTCATAACAACTTATGCGTGAACAACCTGTCCTGAAAACTCAAAGGAGTGTTTGTAAAACAATGTAAAGAAACGTCCGATTTGGTCAGATCTATCGCAGTCGTTCAAGATAACATATGTTTTTATTGAATCCATGATGGTTGTATATAATTTACACAACTTACCTCAGTATGTAAATCGCCTTTTCCCCCGTGTACCGCAGCATTAGTAAATAACAGGGGTAAGTATATTCTATAAACTTTCGGAGCTAGTTGATTCAATTAGAATGTGTTTAAAAGGAAATTTATTCCTTTTTCCATTTGATTCTGCTAATTTATTTTCCCTAAAGTCAAGTTAAAGTCAAAGTTTTATAATGGGTGAATTAACAAAGGTAAAGTTTATCATGCCCCACAGGATTTTTACAGAATCTTTTGAACAACTTCACAAAGAGAAACAACCATGATAATAAAATGCATGATCACTCACGGATATCGAAATTTTAAGTGTTTCAATGCTTTATCAAGTTGCTATTTAGATAGTTCAACTGTAGGAGCACACACTACATTGGATGGAAGAGAATTCCATACGCCGCACACTCTGACTGCAAACGAGTGATGCCGGAAATCAAGGTGGCTGTTCTGGGTCTTCACCTTAAGTGGATGTCCCCTGAGGTAATCATTAAGAGATACAGTCAGCATAGAACGGCAAGGGTGGTTCGGTTGATGCAATATATGACGTGCCAAGACTAGGTCCCCCCGAAGTTGGCGGTATTGAGGTGAGTAGAGTCCCAATATTTACAGTCTTTCGGAGTATGTCTAGTTATTCATATCTTTTAATAATTTCATTTCTAGCCTTTGCGAACGTTCTAGAGCCTTCTTGTTTAACCATGGATTCCATACTTCAACGACATACTCCGTGTGTGGCCAAACGAACGCTGACAGCAAACTTGAGAACAGTGCTCTTTCGAACTGCCCAAAAGCACGTCTGAGTAGCCCAACTTGCCATAGAGCCATAGATGATGCTATGGCACAGTGCGTGAAACATTCAAAGTCCTCCTATGCCATAACTCCCAAACCCCTTTCATCAATGGCATGCGGTAGTATTTGGTTCCTCAGAACATAGGAGAAACAAGTCTTGTTCCGCATGGAAATAACTCTGCATTTGGAAACGTTGATGTCATTGGCGATTGACCATCGGTGGGCTGCATCGATCGTTTGTTGGAGTGTTATATAATCTTCAGGATGCGTTACAGTTATCCAGATCTTAGCGTAGTCCGTAAATATCAGTGTATTAGGCTCGAGAAAGTATGGCACGTCGTTTGTAAATACCAGAAAGAGACGAGGCCCTATTACGGATCCTTGTGGAAACCCTCGGGCAGCGGTGACAGGCGCTGATAATGAACCACCAACACGTACTGACATGGTCCTTTGTCGGAGCAACTCCTTGATCCGGTCCAGAACCAAACCTCTTATTCCGTAGTTGTAGAGTTTTCGCAGTACAATTTGGTGGTTTACTCGATCAAATTCCTTGGAGAAGTCCAAATAAACTATATCCAATAACTGGCCTGTACTGACGGATTTTGCCTACTCATCCCTTACAAGAAGTAGATTTGTGGTGCCCGAACGCTTATGCCAAAATCCGTACTGAGTTGGAGACAAAAACTCATGCTTCTCCAGATATTCCATCAACAGATCTGCCACAATAACTTCCATGACTTTCGACAATATCGGAAGAAGTGTAACAGGGCAGTATATGGCAAGATCACTGCGAGAGCCTCCTTTGTAAATGGGGGAAATCACCCCTTCTTTCCATGATTGCGGAATTACTACCGTGTTCAACATCCTTTGATAAAGAACAGCCAGAGGTTCGGAAATGTTATTGGCTAGCGACATCAGAGTCCGGAGATGTATGTTGTCTGCGCCTGGGAATGAATTCATACGCAAATTTAGTAGTTTTGCTTTAACCTTTAACCTTGTCACTTTCAAAAGCCCTGTTATCCAGTGACGGATACAGTATACAGGGTAGTTTGCTTGGAATCCGTGGTGCTTCGTGTGTCGTTGCAGTAAACACCTGGTCGAACTGTTTGTTGAGGAACTGTGCTGCGTCTAGAGTAGTGGTTGAAACATGTCTAGACGATCTCAATACTAGTATTCCGCATTTCACCTTCCTTGTAGAGTTGATATGATTATAAAGCAATTTTGGATCAGAAATGAATTTTCGAGCTCGGGGTTCTCGATACATCATTTTGTCCTCTCGTGTAAACTTGATTCAATGATTTCGCAGTAGGGAAAAATTATTCTAATTTTCGATAGACAGACAGCTTCTGTACTCCCGCCAGGAAAAGTTCCTTTGCTTTATCCATTTCTTTGTTCGGTTGTGAATAAATGAATGACGAGTTTTAGATTTAGCACAAGTTTTTATACCTGTTGCAGCCCTTATAATTTCGGTAAGATAGGCAATGAAGCTCTTCCATGCCACCAACAGATCGTGATTGTCTTCTGGGAGGACCCATTGATTAAGTATTGCCAGGTTTTGCAGCTTTTTGTAGTCTATGATGGCAAAAGTACTGCTCTTTCGGTTTTCTTGGGTAGTGATGTAGCCTATATAATCAAACTCCAATACGGAATTATCCCTACGTTCTAGTGAAGACGTGACATTGACAGATTCCACCATCAGCTCCTCGTTAGTCAGCACTAAATCCAGTGTTGATGATACTTGACCTGCTCCAAATCTGGTGGGTTCTATTACGTGGTTGTCCAATGGGTGCAAGTCAATGAATTGAGGTAGTTGTCTCTCAAATAGCTGGCGGGAAGTCCCCGTTCTGATGAGATTGGGGCAGTTAAAGTCACCCATTACGAGGACATGGGTGAACTCTAGTGATAGTGTATTCCTCATGGTTTGAAACAAAATCTCGTTGACGGAGTCTGAAGATGCGGGAGGTCGGTACACAACACCGATTAGACACCTATCGTTTTTGGAGGTTCTTACTGAAAACCATAACGAATCGGGGACTGCGTCGGGAATATCAAGCTGTTCACACTGTAAATTATTTGAATGATAAAGCAGCACTGCACCATCTCGTGTTGGATGATCACATCTGAGCAGCTACATTTCTGATGGACCCAATTCCTAGTCGAGAATGTTGGTGGTCAGCCAGGTTTCAGTAACGGCAACAATGCCAAATCGACTAGTTTTCCAACGAAGTTCCATATCGCAGAATTTGCGAAGGTAATATTGTGCATTGATATAAAAACATGAAAAATATCTTCGGCAAACAAATCCATCTGGGTGTGTGGTGTTGTTTGTGCCGACCAACTTGGGATCGCCTAACATTGTTTTTTTGTAGAATTCGCTCCGTCGGTGCTGCTTGATGAACTTGGAGTGATAAAAACCGCACTAGTCGAGAAAGGTGGCGTGTTAGTATTGGTTTCGGCTTTCGGCTTTTGCTGGGATCCAGTATTATGTGATGGTCTTTGGCCATTTCTGGCGTTCCGAAGTTCACTTTTATTATTCTCGGGCCGTTCCCGTGGTAGTTCGGTGAGCCGGGTAGACGACTAATTGCCGTAGTGAGAACCTGGGTACAATTAAGTAGTTCTCGAATGAAACTCCATTCCTTGCAATCGTTTGATTAGAAAAGAGATTCATCTGGATCGTCCAGTTGAGGGACTCCATGAATTAGAACAACCCGTTTGTCCTCCGATTTCCGTGCGTTTGTTGGGTTAGTGCGGCATTGTGTACGCTCCGTCCAGGGCCTATCTAAACGTATTCTAGTTCTACACGAATCTTTCTTAAGAAGGTAACTAGAGAAGAACATTTTCCAGGTCCTTCTCTTCTGCAAATGTTACGCGAATCAGTCGTGGCTCCCCAGCATGCGGCGACGATCTATGGCGAAACAGCCGCACGATTCCAACTGGCTGAACGTCGATACCCAACTGGTTATATAAATCAATCCAGCGATCAAGCTCCTCTACTTGTTTCTCCCTCAGTGTATTTGTTTTGGGCTCTGGTACTTTGGCGCAAATAACTGTCACTTCGGGGTTGTAAATTGCTTTCTATATCTTCGACAGCGGATTGTGCTCCTGAATAATCCACGCTTTAGGCTCAATTATTTGTGCCGACTCTTGATCTCTGGCATTATCCTGTACTGACTGCTTCGCCCTCGAGTTCGAGACTGGGTATTGGTAACGATGTAACGGGCTCTTCAGAAAACAACGAGGTCTTTTTGTGGGTCTATGAACTGGACTGGGAGGATTGACCTGAGCACTCAAAGCAGTTATCTTTTCTTCCAGTGAAGTGACTTTTTCTTTCGCTTTTTACTCCGCTGCCGATAGAAGCTTTTCAAACTTTTCTGTCATATGTTTCATACCCTTCACTATAGTATTTGCTGAGCAATCTCTACAAAACCACAAACCGTATGGCTGGATCATGATCTATTTTATTCATTCGGTCGACGGTTTTGCACACGATGAAAGAAAGTACTTTAGATAGTGATTGCATACAATGCCAGACTTGACGTCCATTCCGCACGTCAACAAACAATCCTTGTGTTGCACTCGGTGCGTCAGTCCCAGTCTACGATGGAGAAACAGACATGTGTGTGCGAGGATAAAAATGACAGAAATATATTCCACAAATTGACCTGTAGCTTTCTTGTAAATGTGCACAGAGAGCTGATTAGCAACTTGCTAAATAGAGTGGGAATTCAGCTTCGCAATGGCATCACAATAGTGCGGGTGTGTAGAACAACAAAACATTTTACGCGCGTAGATATTTCCATTAATTCCGTTGAAAGCGAAAATATGGCCAAATAGCTTGGATTCAGGAATTTATATCCAAAAGATATCCATCAGAAGATAGAGCTAGTGAAACAGTGTAAGATGAGCCCAATGTCGATGCGGTGGAAATCGTTTTGGCAGAGTAAATGCACAAAAACCAAGAGCACACAAATAGACCGTCTGCTTCTGCTGAGAATGATATGCTAGATATGCTTGAAACCGTATCTTAATACAAAATCGCGAATGCATCCGATAAATCATTCGGTCAAAAAGAAGCATACTCTTGTGGGTTTGTTTTCAATAAAACAAAACGGAGATACCGTCCAGTCAGGGTTTTGAACACAGAAAACTACCCTTTCAATGCAGATGTTTGCGTAACGAAGTCGCTCATTAGAGAAAATCCCCAGAACCTCCTATTCAAGTTTGTTCTGTTCTGATCTTTGGTAACAATAAGTCGGTTGCTTTTGTCCGGAGAGACAAAAAGAGACACGATTATCCAGAAGTATTGATCGAACTCGTGTGACGAGACTTTCAATTTTGAGATACATTTCATTTTCCCGTGTCTACCTGCAAATCGATAGCTGCGGGTGAAGAGCATCCAATCTTTATGTCACTGAAGTTTTCTGAGTTCTCGTGTATTATCGTTTGATTTTGTACCACTTCATGTCTATATAGTCAATATTTAGTGGATATTTGTCAATGCCTCAGATGAACAGGATTCTGCATAATATAAACAGATTATGGTATGGATTCAATTGATGAAACAATATATTTTATGGTTTGTTCATGGAATGACTCCAAAACACGCTCCGCTGTTACATGTATAGTTATAATCACATCACCTTGTGTTCCATCAAATCGAAAAAGAGATACCTTTGGGTAAGACAAATTTTGTTATAACAAGTTTTGCTTAATTGTCGTATGGGTTATACATCCTGACAGTCACAACCAATGACCTCATCATGCATTTAGCCACCCGAAAATGGTCTGCGTCAACTAATAACTCTGAGTTTTTTAATTAAACAAGCGTGAACTACGAAGCTCACTTACTTAAAATGAAGACCTAAATCCTTATAATCACATCTTCCTGCATCTGGTAGAATAGTAAAATCACAACAATAAAACAAGTCGTAAATTTTCTTCAGTACATGCAACTTAGTATTCCACCGGAGAGTATGATAATAGAAATGCTTAATTAAACTAACTGTTGTAATAATTCATAATTGCCTAAACAGTCCCAAAGAGCATTTTTCAAATAGAACACCGAGTCACTAATTTCAAGTCATGCTAATACATCACAATACATATTTCAATGTGTATTTTTATATACATCGGTACCCAATCATGAAACTTGTTTTGAGAAAGCCTAAATTGACATCAAAGTTAATTCGGGGGCTAATTTCATCTTCGGACCGGATGTGGGATTCTCAATGGTGACAGAACCGTTGTTTTTAGGACATCCAATTTTCGAGATTCCTCAGAATTTGTGGTGTATTTGTATCAGAGAGTTCAAGCACCGGTAGAAATTGTTTTTGGGCACAAACGTGGGGTGGGGTGGGAGGGAGGGGATGCAGACGAATTCCCGCCGCTTCTACTGTGGTAAGCATAAGACAACAAATCTGCCTTGATGGTTAACCGCAAACCCTATACAGAAGGCAAAGTTCCCCGGTTACATTCATTGTGAAAGCACTGTTTTTTTTGAGTCACCTAATCGTTCTTGTATTTAGCAATACCCGGAGGTGTTCGGGGATTCGTTCGGACATACGCCCGACTATGCGGCCCATATATGTTGTTTCACAGGAACACATAAATGGATACATGCAAAACGAGACGGCAGCGGCAGGTAATTTGTCCTTCAGTCATAAACAGATAATTAACTTGGACGTGAACAAAACATTGAGCATAAAAAGTCTTAGCAACAGTAATGGATAGTTCTCTAATATCACGTCCGCTAATGTATATCCCTTGAACAACAAGGTACTATATATCAACTTCCTTCTGATGTCGATTTTCTATTAATTATCAACTTTGCACTGAATCATTTTGTTATTCAATTGTTCCGGATAGATATTATGTATGAAGATAGCTCATAGAAACCTGAGCTTCTCTTCTACTGTATCTGCCCTACATATATGCTAGGCAGTACGCCGAATTTCTTTTCACTTTTAGAGGTACAAGTCTGCGATTTATGTCTCAGCCATACATCTAGAAATATTCACTTGTTGTTGTTAACCGCTTCTAAGGCGAATCTCCTGTTCTGCTGAGCAGTACTGAACATACTCAGTAGCTCGTTTCTTCCTGATAATGTGTTGACCATGCACAGAATACTGTTCACGTATCCTGTGTATAACACCCAATCCTGAACGCATGATTGCAGTTGGTTCTTAGCACTGAGAATCTATTATCTCTAGGCAATCGCATCATATAAATTGGTAGGAGCTCACGTTTTCTAATGAAAAAACGAGCGATTCACTCAATTCAAGCACGTTGTCGGCAAACGTATGCGCAAGCAAAAGATTACGGTAGTCAGATCAGGAGAAATTTTACGGTTCACCTAACATTCGCCCCCGCACCATCAATCCTACAACCTTCATGATCTGATGAAACTGCACATGATTGTAGGATACCGTTACGAAAAAAGTAATTTGCATTAATGTATGAACTGAATGGCCAGAAACGGTTAAAAACGCAGATGGTTCAAGCATTTGGTATAGGAAGTACTGTAGTTGAACGCTAAAAGCAATACCGACCCATTTGAGCACGTGTAGTAAAAGAGGAATGGAGATCTTTAAGAAAGTGATTAAAAATTAGTGTGCTTACAATCAGTAATAAACTAGCCGATCATTGTCATGTGCGTCCGTTTAAATTCCAATTTATTTGTTCACTACAGGTACAGTTGGGTTTATGACAGAAAATAACATCAGAGGTTGAAAGAAAGTCCTCATATGCACATTGGTGAGGTCGATATACCTTGACATGGAGAACGTACAGTGAACAAATTTACTTTCAAAACCTGTCAGGGGTAGAAAGTACAGGCGTTTGGGAAATGTTTCTGGAAAAATGTTAGAGAATTTGGGTGCAGGGGGCAAATTAGTCGCAGTCTGGAACTCTTCTAGCAGAGATGCATGGACTGAGANGTTTTCCGGTTTCTGAAAGCCCTTCGGCACAACCTGATAGTAGTTCAGGGAAAATAATGTCCGGTGTACAGGCCTCGCCTGCTTCAGTTACAATCTCGGGGGGTTTTGTGACATCAGTGCCTTGAAGATTGGGATATATGCAGCACGTATGGTTTACTAATGCGGTTCTCTGACTGTTACGAAAAGTGGGTTACTAACTAGGTTCGTCTGACAGCACCCTTTTTTGCTACAAACATCAGCGACGTCAGTTAGTTGGGCCGATAGAACAAATAATTGGCCTAATTGGTCTCTCCTGAAGGTTATACATTTTTTCACTTTCTAAGGTAACTTTTAAAAGGAATAGATGAAGGACAATCAGGCCTGGCGTGATTAATTTGGACGTACAACGTTAATTTTGAAAGGATTTGAAGTAGTCTGAAAGGTGTTGGCAATAATAAGCGGGATACTGGATCACAAATAGGAAAATCAACAAAAGAAATTAGACATAGGATGAACAACAAGCTCAGTTCCTCAGGGAAATCAAAGCGTAGCAGGGCATTGAGTATAGTAAGCAACTCAACTGGTTTATACTAAGGATGCGAAGTAAGCCACTCACGACAGTTTGGCAAAAGAGAGTTATGAAGACATGTGAACAGATGGGAATAAGTTGAGTCAACAACTAACTCGAGNCACATTCGAATTTACCCATCAGTGCTATCGGTGTGGCCTCGTAGCTCAGCTGGTAGAGCATGCGCGTACAAAGTGTAGGCGGTGTCCATGCGTGGGTTTGAATCCCACCGAGGCTACTGAACTTTTCACAATCGACATAGAAAGTTCAAATCTGCCAAACAACTATTTGAACATATATAAGTCTCAAAGTTGAATGAACTGGAGAGCGGTTCTATCGCCGACTAACTTATTTGCACGCACTGTTCAATTCACCCTGGTGCAAATGATTTAATTGGTGGTGGGCGTCGACCGGTTGTGTTTGACACGAAATTTTGCCTGATCAGTCTTGGATACGGTACAAAAATGTACCCGTAGAGGAAGGAATTCTTCTATTTCAACATTGTTCATTGGGTATGATAAGTTCCAAAATTTCAGGTTACACAGCTACGCTGCAAAAAAGGGTACAAACTGTGACAAATTGCCACAGAAATGGTGCATTAATAATCGAAAAACGGAACGTTTTACATTGAATTGTCAAATAAGTTATTTGGTAAAAGATAAAAACAGATAAAAACGTTTTGTATGCACTGTTATGAATAAGGATCATGGTTGCGAATTCAAAAATCCAGTGTCATTCCTGTCTGTGAGGCATACTTGATTTGATTCACACACCTTAACGGGAATAACTATCTGAGGAATATTGCAGCGAACGTGTGCATCAAAATTCACCAGGTCAAACTTTTGTCATTATCCGTGTTCTCAAATTTGTCCGTGCATATTCATTAGCAATCCATAAATACAAAAATACCAAACGATCAGGTTGTGATCACTTGTGCCTAAGAGGAAGGAAATCTTTTGCAGATAAATCCGCCACTGTGGTTCGTGGTTATGTGATCTATAGATGAGAAATTCAATAATAAGGTCACTGAGGTTTAGGCACAATGAAGGGTGCAGGGAGGCGTGGTTAAGGTTACCAACTATTTGGTACAAGGGATTAACAGGAGATGGGGCAATAAGCAGTAAAAATAATTATGAAATATATCATGGTCTGATAATCTACAATGGGATGCGACTAATAAATTGACGATGACGATGAAAGGAAAATTTGGGGTGAAAGACGACAGTCATGCAATCAACCTCCATTTTCTCAATACTCAAAAAGTGCTTCGGACATGTCACACCACTTGGAGTTGATGTAGCTAACCACAACGCCTCCTAAGGTCTTCCTACATCATTGTTTATTCCCTCTGAAGCAGACAGAATTGTCCAGTTGGACCCTGGAATTTTCTACGTCATTATTGATGCATGAATTCTGGAAACACAAGACACAAGAGGTGCAAAATTCCTTTCGCTGAATCGGGTAGAACAAATTCGGAATCGTCTCAAACAAAGAATGGATAGTGTTACTCACAAACGTAGGTACGGTCATCTCTTACTGGGAGTAGTGTGACCGAAAGCGGTTTGCCAACCAGCACGAATGCGTTTTCCGCGTTTGTAGTATTTCTACGACTGACCAGTGACTGACACTCCGAACAATGCAGTATGATGTTTCATCACATCTTTAATTTTTAACATGAATTGTTTTGCGCATATGGGTAGAGTATGCATGTTGAGCGGTTTGGTCTATAAATTCCAGAATGCAATGGTGATGGGAAATTGTGTACTTTGTAGACGTTCACGGGGTGCGCTAGGTTGTGATCTACATTGTCACTCACAATACCACTTGATAAAACATGAGTCCACAGACGGTCTTTAGATTGTCTTGTTCTCCTCATTTGAATGTATTACAGTGATCACAAATCTTATTCTTTTTATTGTCAGGAGGAGTTTTCAGTGAGTTAGCTACCTATAAAATCAGTGTATGATATCTCGTTTTGTTTTTCTACAGTTGTGAAACCGATTGTGATAATATGCCACCACCTCACCAAGTCCGCATATAACTGAGTCAAGCATGCGAGAGTAATATACCTGAAAGATTTAAAGCACAGTTTCAGGCAAAAGTTGTTTTCAAGAACTCATAATCATGCCGTTACAGTTCATCTGAGGTTAAAACCTAGGGGTTTTGAGGAGAACAACACAATGTGAGGAATCGTTTACTTCGTGTAGGCGTGTGTGTTTGTTGCACACCGCATTCTCAAATCTCTGCTTCCCAATGATTGATATTCTAAGCACGTGTAAGATCAGGACTGCCAGTCCTAATCTCTGATAGCGTTTTGTAAGTTCAGTGATGCTGAGGGTATTCTAAACAAATTCAGAGCTTTTAGAGGTTGCCTAATGTTGCACGAGAGGGCTCATCCAGTAAAACATGATAGCAGTCCGTTGGTCTGAGTCATCTCCACCGTGACCGCCACCACTACAATGACAGCCATAATTGTCTACTTTTGTGTGTCAACAAGACGCCAGCGGGGGAGTAACTCTCCCTCCCTCCACCCAAAACGCACTGCTGCTAATCGGATGTTGTAAACAAATCAACCATATTTACGGGGAATTCAGCAGGGCTAAAAAAGTTAAACTTACAGTGTGGCTATTTAGTGAACCCGCTGGAGTAATTCATTCAGATTAGTTCCTCTTTCATAAATCAGTATTGATGTCTGATCTAGGAAAAACAATCATTTCAATATATTGGGACTTGTTTTGAAATATGTCACTATTTGTTGCAAATGCTAATGCTTTACCAGTCATTCAATTAACTAATGCGTAAAGTGTTACACAAACATTTCAGGTCAATTAGCTGGTATGTTTCTAAGAATTAAAAACTATCCATCCTTCCAGTGTCAAGATGACACAAAATATGTCCAACCATTGAAATAATAAACAATATTATGAAACGAAAATTTATCTCATAGTAGTCTGTAAATGGTATTCGTAATAGCAGTAGTGGTAGTAGTGGTAGTAGTAGTAATAGTATTAGTAGTAGTAATAGTATTATTAGTAGTGGTAGTAGTGGTAGTAGTAGTAAACGAATTAGTAGTATTATGTTAAAACAGACATTATTTCGGACAGTGCAGCCTGCAAAATTGATTTTCATGCATGGACACAGCAATTCATCTGGCTTATTCAGAAAGTCCCAGTGAAACTCTTGTCACTCCGGGCACTGAACTCCAACCGTCTTGCATAGAAAGCGTGTGCTTAGACTGTGTCAATCAGCTAGCAACGAGAATAATCAATGATCAGCAGTTCAGTTTTATCGAAGTATTCTCTGAAATGATATACTATCGATTCATTTGCTGAAGAACTCAGGGTTTCCGCTAAGCATTGTGTTCACGAAGCATTATCACTTTTCCCAACCGGGATAGAAAACTACAAAGTGTACCTTAAACTTACATACAAGAGTTTGGCACTCCATTTTCCTTTCCATAAGATAGAGAATGGAAAGCTGTCTCTTTACTCTTTTGCCCTTCATGCGTGTTGGTGCATCTTGTGATCCAGCCAGTTCCTACCCTTCCAGTTCGGTCTAAAAGGTTGTGGAGTTGGTGATTTCGAAAAAACATCACTATCATTTTGAACATGACAAACCCCTTAGCGACTATCTATGTTTCATATGCTGCCAGAGATTAATGATCACCTTTTGGTACACAAGTTTGAACTTTGATTTTTCGCCAATGTTCATCAGGGCCTGGCTGTGATAATCGGAATAGCACTGAATGTAGGAATACAAGAACTCGTAATGTATTGTTCAGAACTGAATTGTCTCCAACCCAAACTGCGGACACCAATGAAATACACGAGGAATTGATAGCAGCAAATGCCTATGTTTATTGATGGAATTAGATCATTTTTTATAGAAGGCAATAGGCCATATGATTGATTGAGCGACCGTCGTCCAATCAAGTAGCCGTTTGCGCCGAAGCATCATATGTACTAACTCGGATATCATGTTCGCCCGGTGTATCATTGGCCGAGCTTCCTGATTGGGGATTGGATGACATGAAACGGTACCTGGTCATAAATGGATTACGGTTAAGGAAGTCTGGATCACCACACTGGCCGCCATGGATAACTCCAAGGATTTGGACCGCGTCTGGCTTGATGGACTTCTGGTGAAGCTTAAAATATTGGACTCTCTCTCGTTGGATACCTTTTTAGCAAACTTGAAGAAAGAAACACTCATGACTGATTTCTCAATAGGCTTCTTTGGTTTCAAAATGGGTTTTAATGGGTTTTAACAAGTTATTTTGTAAAGTTTCGTAATTTATTTTCTTTCAGACCACATTGGAAGTAAGTTCTTCACAGATAAATTACAACTTACCAAGAGATGATTTTTTCAGTGTCTTGCAAATGCCGGTTTTAAACTTAGACATTATTTTGGAAATTATTTGGAACTCTATCATTCAGTTGGAACAGGTCAGTCTCAGAAAACGTGCGTTTAGTTACTGAAAGTTGCAACGGTTGACAACAAAGTAAGCTGGTCATTGGTTGATAGTTGTAGCGGTGATAAGATGAATACAATTACGGTCATACCATTCAATACATCGTCTTGGTTTCGAGCATCACCCCGTTGCAACTCATGCCGTTTAATTCCCCCAAAAATGTGTTCATACACAAATAAAACCGAAAGTACACGTACTCCATCACTTGGTACAATGTTTGACGCAGCCTGTACACACAAGGATTGCTTGTTGAACTTTATATCTTATCTTCCGTCAACTCGGCCTTCGTTTTACGTAATCTTTGTTGTTAATAAGTACAATGATTTTTTTCAATAAATAAACCACTTTTGTTGTAGCCTGCATCTCGGTGATAGGGGATTCCGGCATACGTTTGCTGGCACGATTCCGTTTTTCATTTGCGGTCGCGATTCCTGATACGGGATTAGCGAATCTTGTCTATCCGAGTTGTTGTGATACCATTTTCAGTGGATAAAACAGATTGCCAAAACTCACAGTGGTAATAACACACAATGCATGGCTCTCCATTGCCATTTAAATTACTTCGTCTGGGAATCATTTCCCGGTGGGGGTGAGGAGGGACGCACTAAATCCAGCAGAAAAAGCATGTCAAATGTCTTGGAGTATTTGGTATTATGGTTAGTGAAAAGTAATTCTTTATGTATTCGGTAGGTTTTACAGGAATAAACTGTAATCCATTGGTCTTTCTTTACTAAACAGATTTTACTGAAGGTGAGCGTTTCAAAAATCTTCATTGCAATGTAATTTTGCATAGCAATTCAGTGAATGAGTGAGTTATTAGGACGCGCCACACTCTATACTGTTAGGAGGTACTTGAAGTTGAGTTGTGCTGTTTCGGTCACCTTTAGATTTCTAGTAAATTTTACGGTAGTGACATTGATTTCATAGTTGTGTACACGTTTGCGTTAAGCTGCACAAAGTTTAAAGTATAATATTGTCCTATAAACCCTCAATATATTTGATTCATGGATACTGTCATGGCCGAAGGCTGATATTTGACAAAAACCAATGTCATGAAGAAATCCTTTCTAGCAGCCACTCAATGATGATCAAGGACGTAATTCTAAAAATGACGTGAGCTAGCAAGCTGTTTTTTGGTGTCCTCTGATCAACCAGTTTTTCGTTCATTTAAAAAACCCTTTGATTCCTGATATGAGGGGTTGATGGAGCAAAATGTATAGAGCACCGGGAACAATGCAACCGAGTTGGAGCGATTGTGTTAAGCATTAATAAATATTAAACAATAGAAGCAAACTCGATGTCTTTGCATTTGCGCGGAATGAAAAGGAACTATTTATTTTCCAATGTTCGAGCTCTCATGAGCTTGTCATTGGCAGTGTAATTCAGGGCTAAGGTTTTTGACGGTTCATTCAGAGATTTGAGGCTAGAGTCCGACTCACGGGACACAAAATGTGTCTTGCACTGCGAATGAGCCCCAAACGTCACAAAGTGATTTGCTTCTGTACACGTAAAATTTAGAAAATTTAGAACCGTGTAGAATAAATAAACTACAAGTGAGTGGTACCCAAATGGTGACAGAATTGCTTAGATCATGTGCCTGTAAATTTACATGAAATTATTGGAAACCATAACTGAGAAGCTGTCCCGTTTTCTGATGTTTGGTTGCGTCCTGATACTGACGATATGCGAGTAGTCGAAGTCGGCATCTCCAAGAACGCAAGAAAAAATTAGATTCCCTAACCGGGGTGGTTTAATTGTTGTCTTTTTCAACCAGGAAAGGGCAACAACTCTCAAATTTCATTTATATTGACTAATGCTGCAACTATGTTAATAATTATGTCTTGCCAGATGCATACACACATCGAATATAGTTGTATTATTTAGGTTGACGCTCACATATTACCTGAGTGAAAACATCTGATACCACTGGGTTTGCTGACTATATCAACTCACAGTTTGCTTTTCACCTCCAGCTTAATAAAACCAAAATATCAAAAGAAAAGACCACATTGCAATATCGCAAGATTTATTTCCAGTACCATTTCGCTGCATCTCAATATGATGCATACTGCAGAAAATATAACGTTTATGTAGGGCTTTAACATGGCAACAAAGTTAAGCAAAATACATTAGAACAGACGAAACATAAAAACGGGGCTGGTAAAAGGACAATGACACCAGGCTATAGATAATCTAACATTAAATTCTTTTTGCGGACATAGGGCGGGGGGGGGGGTTCCGTCAATTAATAACAATCTCTTCAGCAAAACTTAGCAATCTTGCAACTCGTGTATTGCAGGCTATCCGGAACGCTGTGCTTTTGTTGATCTGGTGTTGCGTAATCAGCGGATGTCAAGCAATGGCTGAGGACGGGGTCTTATAGTTTCCACCGTCGTTTCTATACAGCGGACGTGACCTCGATTGAGCTATCTGATTATAGACTCATTTTGGAATATGCTCCACCACCCGATTGCATTTTTGTAACCAAAATAGTTTCCTTATTTTCGAAAGATGAGATGACGCTTTCAAGTGATAACCATGATTTTCATCCAGGCTTATTTCAAGGCTTCCGTAAGTGAATTTCATTGTTTTGATCTGGTACATGAATTGTATACCACGCATGCGGTTTTCTCTGTCCCAGTGTCAGGAGGCATTGAGGTGTCCCCATAGGTGGATCCATGCTGATGAAGACTGTAGCAAAAATAGTAAATTTACCAGCTGCTTTTACATTACCAAGCTCAAAGTACTTGTTTCTGGTTGCTCGTTCATGGCTTAGATCTATCACTCTCCCATTGCCAATTTCATTCTGTGTTCCCCATTCGCTGGAAAATACATAATGTGAGCAACAAAGTGCTGTGTGCCGTTACAGGTATTCCGGTACTCGAAACACGAATGTTTGTTGTGTGGCGTCCTGGCTCCGGAATGCAGTCAAAGTGCTCGGGGATAAGTTGACCGATAATTGAATATCCGGAAAATGAATGGAATAATTTGTGAACCAAAACAATATCCAAAACTGTTCACAAACAAACAACTAAACAAAACAATTTGCTTTCTTCTCATTCATTGAATATACAGTTGTGCAGTTACTAATAAAGCGAAGGGAATGCGGTCTGCCTGGTGAAACATAAATGATAGACGGTAGTAGGAAATTCAAACACACCAATCCTGGGACATCGTGGTGGGGAAGTTGAACGTTTTATCAGGGGTACTAAGAGAGCAAAAAGAGGATTACATGAACGTGATAGAAATGGAGTAATTTATGAGACTGCGTTTAACATCAACTAATTTCAAAACGAAACGCAGCAAAGAACCGTGATCTCCTCGTTGAGTAACATGTGATTTTATTCCCACCGGCTTTTATTTTCCCGTGTTTACAGTGCGTGATGTAAAGGGTGGAACAACTTTCAGATAACTGTCAGCTGCAACTGACTACTGATAGTTAGTTAGCTAGTTCAGACGAAGTAAATAGACCTTAAGCACCAACACTGTTTCTCATGTGTGGCATGAAAAAGGTAAGAAAAGTCTGTGCAAGCAAGATCATCGAAGAACCCATTTAAATCTAATTGTGCCAAATCAAATGGCGCCAAAATCGAAATCCGTTGTGGTTCGATGTCCAGTCAATCGGATAATGTGCCCTTTGTATGTGGTCGAACGTTCGAGGTACACAATACACTTTGATACTCAATTGAGCGGGAAATCACTGCCAAAACCATGATGTATGTGGTTTGTACGCATCTTATTGGTTGGTTCGGAATCAAGGTTTTTAGTTAACTGTCCGTCTGAATTGCCAATGGCTCTCTGATCCGGTTATAGACCCGAAGGTAGGCTTTTTCCCGTCTCATTTTCATGGAAAAACACTCTCGTCACGGCGAAGCAGTGAGTAGGGCTTCCTCAGGAATCTATCTAAGACAGTGGGTCGTATGAGAGCGTTGCGCGAGGCGTCAGGAGGTGACGAGAAGCCAGGCTAGTTTTGGAAGATTTTGTTCATCATTCGATCAAAACCTGTTGTGAGAACATTTTTCTCCACTGAACACAAATCCTCCTTCTTAAGCGGTTCCACAATATTGGTGTCCGTGAAATGCACACTTTTCGCATAGGTGACATGATCGGGGTATTTGTATGGTATATGAAAACATAATACCGTTGGGAGCTTTATGATGGGCTAAAAACGTTGATCTTGTGTAGCTGGAGTGGTTAAACAACTCACTGCGGAACGTGGATTCTTGCACACACAACGGATTAATGTATCATGTATTTCAACATTTTATTTGGGCCAAAACAAGGAAGTCTGTTGTCAAATATTTCTAGATAGGCAATGTCGCCTAAGGTGTTGAGTACCGTACACAACAAAATCACGCCATTGAGTGATTTGATAACGACTGAATTAGATGAATATTGGCGGTGGTGGTCAATTGGTCACTAATATGCCGACCTCTCTGAGTGAGGCGTTTGAAACCCCACAATCTGTGGCACTCACTCTTGTTGGCGACTATAACTCAAGAAATCTATAAACAAACAATCATTGTGGACAACATGAAACGTGGAGTGATTAGCAGTGAAAAGAACGTGACACCAATGGGAAAACTTTAAGTAATTCGTTGGAATCGTTTTGTTCAAAACAAGCACTGTGGTATGTTGCCGAAAGTGATTTAAATAATCTATACTATATACTATATTATAATTTATACTGTACTGCCGAAAACAAACAGTCGTTTAGGTACATCCGGTAAACCATAACGTTGTCATCCACGAGGAGTTAAATAATTTTTCATCAAAATTACAGTGCAAAGTGCTAAAACACATATGTACATACGTCCCGGTGACTGCTGGATCCATACAAAATCTTTAGCAGGTGAATTGGGAACGGTAAGACCAGAACAAAGATTATGCCTAGTTGCAAGATGGGTCAGACTTGAAAATAATCACAGGTTGGACCACATGCAGAGGGGAGGGGTTTGGTTGAGTGGGGTGTTAGTTCCCACATTTTGGTGAATATTTTCTGCATTTGATGCACTGGAAATAAACAGTGCCAAATTCGAACGGGGAGATCATTCCACGATCGGTGCAACCACTGGAACTCTTAGAAACGTGAGGTAGATAAAATGAAAAGATCTCAGACCAAAAGTAGAGATTTTGATCTAGATGAGAGAACTATACAGTTCTGCACCGGATGAAAGGTGGCGTTGTAAAGGGTGCTACGGCGAAAAAGATTATCTATCACAAAATGATCAGTGTTCTTTAAAGCAAATATCGACATGTCAAGAAGAATGAAACCTGTAATTATCTAAATGCAATCACCAATGTCGTTAAAGTGAGCACATTGCTATCTAGATAGTAACATGGCGCTGTAGAAAATCGAGCAACCAAACTCTGTTGTTAGTATTGAATGCAACTTGTGGCCAAAGAAAACAAACAAATTTCCTACATGTCTGTGGCCGATACCATGAAACTATTAACAAAGCCATGACGTTGCTTTTGAATCCACCCGTAGAGTGCTCGACATGGTAAGCTTGTTACTCTGTCCTTGGAACGTACAGCATTACCGTGCTAAAAACCAATCACATTATGCTTTAGCAATATGAGTTATTGTTGTGCGATGTGAAAAGCACATGCGTATTCTTTAACCATAAGAAAAATTATAATGGTCAAATAATATTTTGTTTACTAATGAGTAGCTAGTAACCGTAACTCTCATCAGCGGCTCAAAGAGACTTTTATATTTTTTAGAATGGAAATTTGTTATTTGTACACAAGGTTGTTCTGGACACTAAATAGCAGTAATCACTTCAAACTACATAGGAATAGATCAAAAATGCACAATCTTGTTGAATCGGATGATTTTTTTGTCTACTTTAGACGATTGTCTTATCTGAGAATACTAGCCAGTGTTTGAAATGCACATTGGGCCCATCTCAATAATCGGAATACACGTAGGGCAGACGAACAACGGCATTCGGTGAATTAGTTTTTTCAGCCAATGCATTCATTTCCATGTGCCGTTATTATGTGAGGATGTACCGTGTACAATGAGGTCATTTCATTGACGAGCTGAAGAAAGGATACAGATGGGAAGATGAAGGCGTACCACATTGACAACGGTTGTTTAGCTGTTTGCAATTATACGGCATCATTCTTATGAATGGTTTTCAAGTGATTATGTGAAAAAAGGCAACTAAGTGATTGGTCAAACATAGTTTAGTTCAAGCCGTCTAATTCGTTTTGATTCATCAACTGGAGTGCATCTGTGATTTGAATGGTGTATTTAGAAGACAACATAACTGTCAAAACAGATCCTCATTCACCTTGGCTAATACTATTGTTGTGAGCTACTCACTTTTGAGTAGTCGGTAACTTTCAATGATTGAAAATAGAACAAGACCATCCAGGACCAAGTAATATATTTGGGAAGAATAAACACTGCCTGCTATACCCATTGCCCCATGTGTCGCGATGTGCTGCGAAGGCATGTTTCTGATGAGCTTTTCGTGTTATGCATCCAAAATTAGTGACCCTTCATCTGTATTCAGCAATAAAGAACTCTCCTCGAGCAGCACCGCCTTTTCGGAATATAACACTATGAGCGATTGGGTTGAGTAAACGTTCAATTGCTGCCCATTTATCTGAGAACAAACACTAGTGTGATAGCTATTCGGTATTTACCATAATCTACCTAGGTTTACTTCATCAAACCGGAGCGTTTAGTAGTGGCACACCATCAACAGCCAAAGTAGTTATTATCATTTATCTTTTTTTGAAATGTAATCTATGCACGCAAGTAAAACTAGTTTCGACTGAAAAACCTAGTGGACCCAAATCCGATCACCCGAAAAGCAAGCGCAACCATAATGCTATAGAATTTCCAAAAAGTTGAGCAACCGTAACTGTTGGTTCCCTAAAGTATAATGAACAACCATGTTTTATTATTTTGTTTGTCATGCAATGTCATTATACTACTTAGAAATGAACGGAGGCCATTTCCTTTAATGGACTCTTCGCTTCTTCCCATGTTTCAACCCACGTAGTTAGTGGAGAAATAAATCGTTCTACCCTAGTAAATGGTTCACATAAAGCTTGTTAATAGATATGGGTGCGTAACCGAATAGAATTTGTTATATTTCGTTAATCATTAATGCTCGTTTTTAGTGGAATGAATGTACATCGAGAAAAATATAACTGTTCGAGTTCTCGTGAACTAAAAAAAACACTTTCCGTCATAGCTAATACTGTTTACTCGAATTCATATGTTCGTCATTGATAAATGCATGCAGTTTTCTTGAAGACGAGTTATAATCCAGCACTATGTAGATCATTTTTGATACCTGGAATATTCAGTTAATCGGTATTTCATTCAGTGTCTTAGTTATGGCTTAGCAGTATTTGTGGACGACTCACTGTAAACTCAATTAATTCATTCCTAGTTGGGCCGTCGGATTCGTACTTCTGATGAGGCCCAGCCCGGTCACAGCAGCTGTACAATTCTTCCTAGCTTTTCAGTTCACGCTTCATTTGATCTGTACACGGCAAAATTCACCATTTAAACAAACCAAATCCTTCAATATCGTCATATTTCAAATATCATTTAGCGCACGCTTTTGACTGGGAATATTATGAGATGTCTCCCATTTGATATTTATGTTTAAAAGCCTAATTTTTGACTGAATTGCAGAAATCACTTTTCTATTGGAGAATGAGATCAAGCAACTGACTGTGAGGAGCCAGCATACTTTTCATGACCTTGTAAGAGTTTAATTAAATAAAACTACATATCTATCTTATTGGCTAACTTGAATTACACTGTGTTCTTATTGGAACGGGTTTTGGCTTTCCTTGAATTAAATCACCTCGGGTTTTATTACAAGAAAAACTGTTGGTTGGGAAAATATGAGGTATAGTGACAGACTACTATCCGGGAAAATTCAGTCATTGTCGATATACCGTAAATTCTCTCTCTTAATTTGACTTCTGAAAAGTAGTGTATGTTTTCAAACATAGCAGGGAAATTTGCGATTAAACTTGCATTAATTCTGACCGGTATCGTTGTGTCACATCGCACCAGTTATGGAAGTTTGTCTGGATTTGGCTCAATGATACCGGTATAGCATCAGCCTGCTTAGTGTGTAATACAAGGTAAAACGACTGAGGTCAAACTCGGAAAACAGTCACTTTTGTCTTAACTATCATAAGGATTATCACCAAATGAGGATGAGGAAACAATACCCTTCATTAAAAGCTGTTAAAGGCGTGCTTGAAAGTGAATGGTTCTGATTGGGAG
>UZAN01041924.1:0-21079 GCA_900618425.1 Echinostoma caproni
TTTGTATACAAGGCAAAAAAAAATTTGAAAGCATGCAACAATGAACGCAATATGAGGTACACGGTCATTGAGTTGAACAATTCGAATAAGATAAAGTTACAGACGTTATGTGGACGATATTTTTGTTCTTACGGAGCGAGAATACTTTGAATCACTTTGAAACAATTTAACTCTGTTCATCGACATGTTTTCGTATCCCATGAAGATGAAACTAACGATTCTTTAGCACTTTTGGATGTTAGACTGACGAAGCTCTTAGATAGCACATACAGCGTTCTATCCACAGAAAAGCAACATGAAGTAGTCAGTATCTACCGTTCTATAGGCTCTCACCCATGGCTTACAAACGTGGTCTCGTAAAAACTCTATTCCATCGAGTCAAAAACATGTGTTTCCCAGACACACTAAGATAAGAAAACCGTTTACATCGAACTATCTTTCAAGTGCGATTACCTCCGGAATGATGTGCACCAAAAGTTAAAGTCAGCTCTGAACCGCACAGTCCCATCTGCTCAACTTCGACTTATCCGCTCTACTCGTGGAATCAAGTCGGACAAACATGTACATGTTTCTGTCGCACACCGTATACCAGTTCACATGTAGTTGAGGTTAAGCACATGTGGGCAAAACCAATCTTCAATTATCATAGTGGATCGCCGAACACGTTCTAAAGTGGTTGATGAAGTCGCTAATAGCCCCTATCTATCTGTGCATGTCCGTTCACTTGGATTAACATATTCAATGTGCTATAAATGTGCTTGTTTGCCTTGTGTCAGCGAGTGAGAACATAAAAACGAAATGTTAAGGTCTCGCGACATGTCTTCTTTCGGTCTTGTTGCCATGGAAAAAGGAGACCCGGTGTTTCCAATTTGAGATACACAACAATATACACATACCGTGATCAGGTCTCATAGAGATAAATGAAAATTCCCGAAATGAATGCCTGAATATCATTGCTTAATTGGGCAATACCCTGCGTATAGAAATACAGAACACCATAACTGTAGCTGTTCCTGTATACGGTAAAAATATTAAAACTTTTCGAGTGCACATATGTACACACGTGGCTAAGCAAAGTAGTGTTGACAACATATTGATGGAATTGAGTATATATATATGACACTTATTCAGGACTGATGTCACAAGTTTGGCTCCCCAATGCATGCACAGATGGACGGAAACCTCTGAGAGCAAGCGGGACAAGTGAATCTTGAAACTCTACGATTCGAAAGCGTGATATTTCAGAATCGTTCATATCCATATTTAACTAATGTGAAGCAACGGATATAGAAGAATAACGGCCCCCGTTTCTATGTACCATTTATTCTAGGTGTTGTGTCAGGTTAGACACGTATTCACTCAAATTTGAAGAAGTCCGCAACAAAATTCATAACCAATGCATGACTTGTAGCTAACAGCACCACCAAATCGTTATTTCTTGTGTCCTGGAGCAAAAAGACAACTCACTTAATAGGTGCAATTTGAGTGCGTTCATGGCTCAACAAAATAGACCCCCTTAGTCCGCATACTGTATTAAATGTCACAAATGTTGTGATTGTAGCAAAATATGCATCTAGTTTGAAGAGATTACCTAAACCGGGCAACCTGTGAACCCCTCCTTTAAATGCGTTTTAACTCTGTCTTAAGTATATCCTGTCTATAGATCGTTACTTTGCATCGTCTAACCAAACATGTCCAGCATCAACCTCGGCATTTTTACTAATGGCAGTTAGTTTCCTAGAATGAAAAGGATAAGTAAATTCTGGCGTTATTTTTACCGAACACAAAAATATAATAAGCAAAATGCTGTTTCCAAAAGCATTTTCCAATTAGACAGTGAATTGAAAATTACCGGTTGATGCACCACCTACAGTCAGAGAGACGCTGCAAAGGTGAATTTGGAGTTAACGTTTGTAATCCAAAAGACTGATATCATGAAGAATGTCTACCAGTGCTTTTATCTAACATGACAATCAGTAAACGGTTAGGTTACTGTCAGACGAATTCTTTGGGCCTAAACTTCCGGGTTTCGAACCCTGTCATTGCTACGCAACTTTGACAGTGAGCCATATTGGTTTCGTCCGGCTCAGTATCAGGTCTATTCGACTGGAGTTCGCTCCTCTTGGCCAATTGTTTTTTCTGCTGGTCAGTGTGCATGGATCTCGATCCACTCTCGGTTTTATTGTATGTGCATATCAGAAGTGTTTTACACTCTACAACGGCCACTCAGTACTATTAGTGGACCACCTTTATGAGGACTCACCGGTTTCCAATGAAGATCAGTACTGTCAAGACGAAATCGGTATATCCATCTCTATCTGGAGTGAGACAGAACCCCAGAAATGACTCGCTCCAGTTAAGGAAAGATGTATTTTACCCCGATGCTTATCACTTTTTTTCTTCCTAAATCCCCTCTTTTTTCTAGTTGAAATGAAAATTATTTGTTTCTTCAATTGCTTTCTGTATGCACATATCTATTGTTCCTGTGGGACATGCAACCTGATGGATTCCATGTGTCTCTGTAAGTTTGATGGGTGATCTAAATATGCAAAGAATAGTGACCTCGTAGCTCAGCTGGTAGGTCATGAGATCACGCGTATTCATAGGCGATAACAATGTGGGGATTCTAATCCCATCGAGGCTGATCAACCTTCCCAATTCAAAGGTATGACTTTTATGTACTGTGTACTTTTCGTTTAGTCTATAACAATGGCGCAAATTAAAAAGACGTGGTATATTGTCATATTAGGGAAATAACCATGACTGATACAAATGAGTAGATTTCTACATTTTAGTACACTTGTGGACTCTTTAGAACACTTTCGTCATAGTAACCACAGAATAAAATGCCAATATTCTCTTTCCAACTGCATAACTAATATAAATTACTATTTGTGCGCAATGCAAACCTGAGCGGTAAAGGAATATTGAACAGAGTTTCTCTCTCAACAAATGCAAATACAAAATCAGGACAGTAGTCGTCCGTAGTTTTAGATTTGTTTCAAGTGCACCAGATAAAGACTGCAATAATGATAAACAGGCAACAAGCTCGTAAACATCAATTGTGTTTTATCTTGGATATTTAAAATGAGAAACGGTCTGACTGGTTACCCGGTGGCCGAGTTTGTTGTGTGATAGCCTTCTACCTGGGAGGTCCTGGGTTCGATTCCAATTTGGGTCAATGAAGTCACACTACTAGGTTGAAACGGATTTTCCAGCTAACACACCCATCTAATTTATACGACGAATTCATCACTCAGTAAACAAATGTCACAACACTTCACTTGAATCATTCCTATTATCAATCACATTCGTTTGGATAAAAGAGGACAGTTCCCCCCTTTATCATCATCACCGTTTCCCTTGTTCTACTTACCCTTTTCGTGCGTTCGGAAAACATTCAGGTGCATTCATTGTGATTGACATGATGCTCGAACGTATCAAATATGAGAAAACTGTGGACATTTACGGTTGTGTGAAAGCACTGCGGACACAAAGGAATTTTATGGTCCAAACAGAGGACCAGTATGTCTTTATTCACTCCGCCCTGTTGGAAGCAATCGATGCCGGGAACACGGAAGTTCCCGCGCGAAATTTGCTTGCGCATGTGAAGAAACTACGCTTGTTAGACGCAACCGGTGGATCGGGAATGGATTTGGAATTCAAAGTGAGTAAATTAATAAACTTTTATTGATTGAATTTACAGAACGAAATAATGATATTGTATTTGTCCTAAACCTATTCAATCGACCTGTCCGAATATTTGAAATTCATTGGATGGAGAAGCACATACCATGCCAATTGAGACAAAAATAATTTATAATAAATAATCAATACTAGCTCGCATAAACTAGTTAGCATTACTTAAAAATTCCTTTGATAAGTCAAGCTCAGTATTATTCAACCCCAATCTCATAAGGCTATTTCACTGAAACGGAATAAACTCTTTAATCACTTTCATTTATATGCACCTGTGATTACGTATGACGGTATTTAAATGCCTTCAGCATCGATCGATGTAATTCACTGGGTAATTAGGATAAATTCCAAAAGATGAATGTTTGTCGGGAACCTACAGAATATCCTAAATTAGTATGTGCACTTTTTCTGGTCACAACAGCATATTCTAATTGCTAATTATGAAATTGGACTTAAACTAACGTCAGTTACTCATGCCACCACTAAACTGGACTATTCCTTCTGAGCATATCATCGCTGTAATAGAAACCAGTAGAAATGGTAATTGCATTTATTCAACCGAACTGACTCAACCTCTGATCCGACCGATCAGTTCTATTCTAGTTTGGAGGCTTTGACAATTTATCTATAAAGTTGGTGGTCTCAATTTCAGCACCCAAGAACAAAACATAACGGATTGAAACTCGAAACTTGCACCAATAGAACTTGTTGGCTAAATAAATCAATGGTTACAACCGATAGTAGTCAGATGTATGGCATATTGTGAATTCGTTATCATTGGCGGACGGCTTTACGTATCACTCGGACAATCTGATCGACGAATCCGATACGATTTTCAGTCAAAATGACTGAAGAAAAAATGATTCATGAGGTCAGAACTGCACTTTCCCTTAATACTATTGACCTTCAGTTTCCTTCAATGACTTTCAAACTTTCGCAGTATTACCTTTATTTGAATTTGGTATGCAAAATATGCGCAAACACTTTACAAAAATTCGGATTCGCATAAACAGATACTACTACACGGGCACAAGACAATTATTTGAGAAATACAGAGCACTTTTGCCGGTCACGGAGACACATTTTGTCACGGAGGTGATCCGTTTTTTTAAAACCCATTCTTATTTGGCCCTTTTGGTCCGTGCAGTGCCGTTCTCTATGACAAACTTCATGCTTGCAATCATGTCGGGATTGTCCTTCAGCACACGGTCAGCTTGTTTGCTTGAGACATCAATGAAATATGTCGACTGTTTGAACAAATGGACACGTTTACTCGCCATCGCATCTGGACAATGGAAGATGGGTAAATTCGGACTCTAAAGAATGCAACCTTTGTTGCAAATGTAAAACGAAATCCAGTTGAAATGATTGGTCGTTTTTGTGCGATTTAACGATCTGATTTCGAGTACCCTCAATAAAGGAACAGGCTAGCAAATTCTGAAATAGAGCGGTTGTTAAAGGACATACGAAAAAGAGTTTCTTAGATGGAGAACACCTCGTAGTCTATGTGATTCCGATCAGTATGTGAGACAAACAATCGATTTGGGTCATTTCGTAATATTTTTACCATCACCGGAAAACTGCATGATGCTAACCAATATTCTTTCGTACACTTGCAAAGATTCGCAGATTGATATTGTACAATAAAACATAGTCCACTTGGAGTACATACATCTAACTGTAATTGTGTGACACCTCAATCACGACTCAGATCACCTTTTCTCCATCAATTTCACCACGTTTTTATTCCAGAAACTTCAACAGTTTCGTCTACCTCGGGCCAAATATACCTCCGCCCAGTTGGCTTGCAATAAAGGAAAAAATCGGGCACTGAACGCGCTTCCGTACGAGTCCACTCGGGTCCCATTACAGCCAATCCGTGGTGTGGAGGGGTCTGATTACATCAATGCCAGTTTTGTGGACAGTTATAGGGATCGTAAGGCGTACATTGCTACACAAAGTCCGATTGCAAAAACTGCAGAGGATTTTTGGCGAATGATGTGGGAGCTGAATTCCAACATCGTTGTGATGCTGACCAAATTGGTCGAACGTGGAAGAGTGAGTTCTCGCGTTTTATGTGGTGGTGGTGCCGATGGCAGGTAAACTGTTGCCTTTCAATCGCCTAAAATGAGGATTGTAACTGTTAACTTCAGTGCTGCTAACGTTCAAAGTCTCGCTTATAATTGGGCTTGCCATCGATTGGCCAATCAACCATCCTAGGCTGTTCTCGCAGTTTATGGTAGTCAGTCTAGGAGGACGGGGCTGTTGCTTGCCGTGGGGAGTTTGTTTGCTCTTTGCTAATTATAGATGGGATGAACAACAGTGATGGTTCCAGAAAGGATGAAAACTGGTTAAAACCTTCAAAGGTAAACAAGTTACATTTACCTTTTTATTCTACAAACAATGAGAACAACAAACCGAACCTCGCGGAACGAGGAATAAAAACGGTAGTCAAATGAATTTTACACAGTAAAAAAGTGAGTCAAAGGTCAAACAGAACAGTGCGAAATAGTTCAAACTGGAAGTGTTAACTAGCAGTAACCAATTATATACAGCATTCTGGAAGTCTTGCATGATGAAATTTTTTTTCAGTTGTACTGGGATAGAATACCTTGAAAACACAAGAACTAAATGCATGGTCTTTTAGGTCACAAATACAATGGTTACTTAATTAGAAACACTTTTAACACACGTATACGTTGGAGACCTACTCACAAAACTTTAGGTAAAGTAACCGTGTCTGGGCAACTCAAACTTACAGTTTACACCTCAGTGTGGTTTTTAGAAATAAGCTAACTAGGACGTATACGCGTTCGGTGAAATAATCCCCATTTAAAAAAGCATGGTGCTGTAAAGGAATAGAAAATAAATCGGTGTGAACAAGGCAAACACAGGAAGACAAGAATCGCGTAGCAAAACGTCAGCTGGATTATCTGAATATCAATGCAACAACTTCGAACGGTCGTTTCATATGTCACGCAACAAATGGGATACGTTTTATCTACCTAGTTTCAAAGAGTAATGAAATATTTAGAGATCATGTAATATTTTCCTATTGGGATCCGACATTACCAAAACATTTTCATGAGAGCAAAAAGAAGAGTAGGGATCACAGGATGTGTTGAATTTAGCTACTTCGTGGTAATTTCATCAGATTTGGGGATGAATGAACATGTGCGGGAAAGAGAAGTCAAACAATACGAAGGGCAAATGTCACCAAACCGAACCGGTTTGGTCGAAGAACCATTAATAGTGATCACACTTCAAGGATGGGCAGTCCTACTGGCCACTTCAATGCGAGGCTAGCCACGAATTCGAACTGGTTACACAACTCGGGTTTGTCTCGTCGAGGGGCAGTTGCCTGGGTGACCCGTGATACACGACTATTGTTCTGATAAATTAGGACACCAAAGACATTTTTGTCACATCGTTTGTATTCTATGATTTATGGGCAACTGATTTGGTGGTGGGCTTGAACCTGTCAGGCGCATTCAGAGAACAAATTGACCATAGTGAAATCACTCGCAGTTTTAGATATTCAGTCTCCAGACAGAATAATGGAGGACAGATTACTTGGTATGTTTCTCAAATGATATCAGCAATAAGTAGCATTCCAAATAAGCTGTGTCTCTTAAAAGATGAAAAGAACAATAGCAACTGAACTTTGAAATTACGAAGGTTTGAACTGATTCAATATGAATTCAACTGAGATTTCAAATTTTTACGGAATAGTTCCTTACATTTGTGAAACCTATGACCAGCCACCGATTGACGAAGGGAATCAAACTGAGAAATTCTCCGGTTCTCCGTAATTGTATTGAGGGCATTTATGGATAAATTGCAAAAGAGTCGATCAGAATTGACAGATAGATGAGAATATTCGTTACTATAACCACTAGGAGTAAACTGAACTATATCATATCATGTGGCTCCGTGATTCTTTTTACGACATAATGGTGTTCGATTATCTAGTCTACATACCAGTTCCGATCCATTCTGCTGACAGAAGCTTTTCAGACAATGATACTGTTCATTTGGAAGGAAATATTTTAATAAGAATTATCAGCCGTTTTCAACGTTCTGTGATCCTATATATCTAACTGACCAGCGGTAACCAACAGGATTTAGGTGATTAGGTGATTAACTTACCCGACTTTTACTGTTTGGTTCCAAATTTCACACCTTGATTTTCTTGATTGCCTGGTTTTCTACCATCATTGTTTTTGAATAATCGATTGATTCCTAACGATCGATATTGGTCATCATCGCCGAATTATTATTATTATTATTATTATTGTTCTATTCTCCACTAAAAACCCTTCAAAGGAATGTTGCTATCCATACTGGCCGAGCGAACGTTCCGCACGTTACCAGTATTATGTGGTCGATCCGATGGTCGAGTACAATATGCCAAACTACACACTCAGGGAATTCAAGCTAACCGATGCCAGGGATGGTCAATCACGTACGCTACGCCAATTCCAATTCACGGATTGGCCCGAACAAGGTGTTCCCGATACGTGTGAAGCATTCATTGAATTCTTAGGACAAGTTCATAAAACAAAGGAGCAATTTGGTCAAGATGGTCCTATTACAGTACATTGCAGGTAAGTTGTCTTGGCATTCAATCTGTCGGGGCTAGTGATGCACCGGAGACAGTTCACCGATCCCGAAAAGCGACTCACAATGTTTGCCTTGTGCTAGACTTGTTCGATTGACCATGTCCTCTGATGAACAAAACATGTGTTCATTTGGGCTCACCTTCATCACAGTGACAGACTGTTATCAAAGTTTTGTGTAAGCAGAAATGTTTTCACCGGGGTTAATGAAAAACAGACCTTAGTTCAACCATAATTGCAAACTAAGCTCGTCATCCGAAGAAACACAATATAGACTAACATATATATTTTCGGCGAACTAATGACGAGGGTTTATGCATTGATCGAAATCGGAAACAACGGACAATGATGCTAGTTAAATTAGATGTGAACATGAGGAAACAAATGGATATTGGCGAGTGTAGGGATACTGTCAGGCAATCAGTGAGAAGTTCAACTTTCGCACAGCCATTTGGTTACGTCCCTAATCGTGAACCGATGTCGTGATCATGCTTACGTAGGATACAATTGTTTCTCGGTCATGAAAACTGAAGTGATCGAAACAAGTTGCCTGTATCAAACATGATATGCTATATCAGGAGAATATAAGTGGCTTCGGCTGTCCCTGATGTGCGAAAATGAATGGATTTGGAGTTGTTCAGGGAAACCGGAGAGAATATCAAAGAAAAAACGGATTCTTTTTTTATCAGGGGTCGGAACAATGGAATTTGAGACTATTCCGCTGTTTGCTGCTCAAATACATCATGACCGGAATACCTTGATCGGTTAAAATAAATAACTTGTCTTTCAGCGTATTCATTTTAATGGATAAGTTGTTCGTGGATAATCGATGGTTTGTGCCGAAATGGAGGAATAAACGATAGAAAAAACATAGCAGAGAAACGTATAAAAAGTTGTGCCTATATTTAAACGTCTATTTCTGATTCAACCAATGAGGCTGGAAAACCGGCAGAACAAAATGCGCACTCAGGAATCAACAGAGAAGTGTAATTCACACACTATTCTACTGTCAATTGCGTATTTGGCAATAGCGAATGCGTCTCCTGTCATGACTATTTTTCTCATCCGTCGTTTAGATAAACCACTATTTTTACGCGTGATTAATTTTGTCAAACAATGTTTGGCTTTTTTCGATGTATTCCTGGAGTCTATCGGCAAGTTAATTCTCAAATATCATGCTGACCAACAAAACTCGGATTGGAGGGGTCGTTTGGTTCTGTGACCTTGTTGTTTGGGGGCTATGGGCTCTTGTGTTTCATTAGTTTATACCTTTTCGTCATTTAGTAGATTCACTGTCATTTAAAAAGTGGATGCACTGGTCGAAATCCCTTTCACGGGTCATGTTTTACCGTCTGGGGTGGATATCGTTTGAGTCGTCAAGCGATGATCAAATCGAACTGGAATGAACGTAACCGAATGATTAAATTTCCCGAAATGCGTTTGTAGACGCGGAAAATCGAGTATTGAGCATAATATTCAACTCAAAATGTCCTTTGTATCCAACCAATTTAAACAGAATCAGGTAGATAGATGTTTCGTGTTAGTTGCGGTTACACGGGAAAGGACAATACCGACTAATATGAACCATAGAAGCCGATATCATTGTTTTGGACTTTTAAAACAAAACTAACTCAGTGTTCCCAGATTTATATGACTGGCATTCAAATCAGGCCATTATTTTGGTCGTAGTTTATGAGAAACTTTCCTTGTATGAAATGAGCGGCATTATCAGATTGAGNATTGAGTTCTGTGGTATCACCATTCTTACCTCTCCTGACACATCAAAAATTGATATCCGGTGCCGGAAACAGAAAACAATCGTATTAATTTCGGTGGATGAGACTGTCACTATCAACACTTGGGAAGCTTGCTCCTCATAAACACGAAATCCAAATAAATAGACCAACAGTCGTCATTAGTAAGTGGTAGTTCTCACATTTTAACTGAACTGGGACATTCTCAGCATCGCACGAAAAGAATAAAATCATATGGGTCATGTTCGTGTTCCGAGATACACACGGAAGTTCGCCTCAACTATCCCACACTGCTTTTTAACATGATGTTATGTCTTTGGCCAACTCTGGAGTAAACATGGAAATAGAGTTCGCCTGGTTAAAATGGCGCATCACAAACTTGGTCCGGTCCGTCAGTTTTTCTTCAAATCGATTATACTATCATGGGGGNCTCTTTCCCCTCCCCCCGGTCTGTTTGCACAGTGGCCTGAAGTTGGTAAAACCTTTTCCTCCGGTCATCACCACCACTACCACCATCACCACGAACAGCAGAACCAACAAAAAGTTATCCGGCATGCGATTGAAATATTAGTTATCTGGAATGGCGCACGCACCAGAGGCACCGGATGACAGGCAAAGTAGAAGCGTCGAGCTTGGTTGGCTAGTGGTTGATCGTCGACCATGCTGATTCGAACCTGTTCCGAGCGAATTTTATTCTGTGCTGGTGTGCCTGCTTGTACACAGGCATATCGGTCCACGAAGAGGCGATAAGTGAAATATATATGCTTCGTTTTTTTACCCGTTTACGATACCGCTCCGCGAGGATGTTCGCGGTCAACTGCGTATCATAGGAAGAAACATTTCTCATAGAAAAAGAATAGAATTTACTATCCATCTCGCTCCATTCGCTCAGACCTACGATGTGGGAATCGATGGACGCTCAGTAGTCCGCTACCAGCTTCCCTATCGGTTGTCAGATAAAATCATAATGCGACGCGTTTGGCCAGTGTTGGCGATAAGTTTCATCTCCCTTGTCTCCTATCTCCCTCAAATGTCTGTATGTGTGCGTGTGCGTGTCTGTTCATGAATGAAGCGATTGTGATAATCGTTCGGATCCCCTCTGTCCCCAACTATGTGTGGAACATATGCTACCGATTTCGGTGCGGTTCGCTGAGTGCAAAGCTGTCAGCAAAGCACGCGAATCTAGCTTGTAATGAATCATTCTTGATTGTCAACTATTCTCAGCCTCTTCATTTCGAGAGAGAGAGAGAGAAAAAGAGAGAGTGAGAGCGCCGTCTCACACGCACACAGACCAAACGTGCATTCGTTTGCTGTTGTGTACGGGCAAACTGTGTATAATCGAGGACACCGGTACCGATCAACCTGCCCCTGAAGAGGCGCTTTGTTTGAGGAAGCGGTCTTCTGCTTGCGTGCTATTTATCGAACATCCGTGCTCTTTCGTTCATCCATTTGTCTGTTTGTTTGTCAACTTGCATTTCGTGTTTCTACATTGGACAAAACACAAAAATGAGGTGAAATATATACGTACCGTGATAGGCAGATCGGTATTTCAATTTTTATCATTTTTGGCCGAAATGAATTTATGCACGCAGCCCAGTGCCGAGCACCCCGGGATACTGACCGCACACAACAGCTTCTGTCCTTCTTTAGGTATCGATTAGCCAACTATTCGGATGTTGTCCACATATGAAGGGGGTGGGAGAATTGATAAGAACATCTGAATGGGTTGTTATTTCTCGAGGCTATCTGAAGCATCTTCAAATTGACGATTTTCTACAACATGAATTTTTCTATAATTGCCTGGTAGTCCTTCCTCCATCCAAACGAATTCCCCCCAATCACACAGATACAGTGATCATTTGATGAGGCCAACTTATCGGGCTTTTGACGGCTTCTTTTAATGCGAATGTGTCATGAGGTTGAAAATGTTTACTGCTTTGACCACAGAAGCTTCGGTGATGTAAATTGGACAATAAATTCAGATAAAAGCACATGAATATACTGTTTGGACATCAGTTTCTCACATGTTGAGCTGTCTCATTCTTCCCTGGAAGAGGAAGAACATTCAAGGTTTTGATGGTTTTGCCGGTGTGTCATGAATAGTTCAATAAGTAACTAAATGACCATAAGAGAAATTGATCTTTTTCAACTGGTGGATGGATCTTTGAACAAGAGTTGAGTGGACTCTCAATCCAAATGGCCTGTCAACAAGTGTCGACACAGATAAACATGAATTCGATCGGTCGATAGTCCAAATGTTACGTGAAAGTTCACATCTTACACAGTATTGTTTGGAAGAGGATTAGCTGTGGTTATTCCGTTCAAATAAGTTGATAGTAGCTGATAGCAATTAGATACATAGACGAAGATTGAATATGCAGAAGACAACCAGAAAAATGTTTATGCCACGGTAATTATAATAAAGAAATACATAAGAACAACTAAGGCTGTAACATTCTTGATGGAACAACTAACGGGACAGTTTTGAATGTCTACTTACATATGCCTGTTCATTTCAATCAAGATTTAAGAACACTTTCTCATCATGCACCCCTAAATCCATCACTTTTCTCTTCCTGTTGACTGTTTAGTAATGGAGTCGGTCGGACCGGTGTGTTCTTGACTTTGTCTATCGTACTCGAACGAATGCGCTACGAGGGTGTGGTTGATATGTTCCAGACAGTACGAATGCTCCGAACGCAGCGCCCAGGTCTGGTAGAGACTGAAGACCAGTACCAATTCTGTTATAATGCCGCGTTGGAATATTTATCCTCTTTCGATCACTATGCCACGTGAGCAAGAGAAAATACCAGATATTGTGTTAATCTTCCGTCCCCAAATTTTCAGAACAAACACAAACTCTTGACCTCTTTTGTTGATTCATTCAGCAAGTCAACCCAAATATTTTGCGCTCATTTGTTCGCACCGTCCGGGAACATAGACGCATCAACTGAAAACGGGTATGGAGCATTTCACACCAAACTTCCATGTATACATTTACTCAAGTGGACTGTTCTTCAAATCGAAACAGACATTCCCACGTCATACACTGATCGATATTTGCTGGTGTTACACACTACAAATTTGGTCGAGCAAAACGACTCCCNCAGCGTCTTCTTTTTCTCGCCCCCCCCCCTCGCTCTCTTCCTCATGATGATTATCATTTGTCGACGGATAATCATCACACAGAGACTGACATACGTACAGGGAGACAAAATCACACACCCGAGAAACTCACCTCATAACCAAGATAAAATTGATCTTTTTTCAATTCTTCCCTGCCCGTGCAACTCCCATGCTGGTCGTTCCTCTTTGACTATTTCTTTCTTTTCTTTCGACCGGCCCTCCGATATCCGCTGCTCGTGTTTATCGTATTTTGTACAAGAAACTTCACCTATGCTACATACATTTATGTGAATTTTAACAGTAACTCCATTCACATCCATCTCAACTCTATGTACCAGATCCAACTGTCACCTCGTTTATTCTCGTAAACAGTCTCGAATGCTGCGTTCCTCCTCGCCCTTACCCTGTTTCTAACTGCTGATCTGTCAGCCTGATTTTGCACCTTCTCCCCCTATCTGTGCATTTGTGCATGTGTAAATTTGTGTGCGTGTGCGTGCGTGCGCGCGAGCAACTATTGACATCCATGATATTTGATCTTTCTCTCACCATCCCTCTTCGTTCTATGACCACACGTGCAACATTGTGTGTGTGTGTGTGTGTGTATGCACGGATTTGTGTGCTATTGTGAGTCTCCGAGTTTTCTGTGTGAGCAGCTTACCGACAAAACTTTTCACTGATCACATCTTTCCTGTTCAATATTCTGTATAGATATTGCATTTTTGAACTGTCCACTTTTTGCACCTGTTTTATAGCTTACGTGCGTGTGTGTGTGTGTGTGTGTATGAGGACACATGCATGCGTGCGTGCGTGCACCCACACCCACACGCGCGCGCACACACACACACACAGACACACACCGAATCCCCTGGCTTGCTAATTGGCAGAGCACTCTCGGGTCTTCCAGCTGACGAGACGAAGCATTGATGGACGCCCGCATGCAGATGGGGGACTGAGAGAAGCGAAACAATAACAGGCACGCACGCGCAAGCACACACACCGGCGGAAATACGCACGCACATATTCACGTACACGCATACACTTCTTGCCATTGTGGTGTCGTGTAATAGGATTGTTCCTTTTCTATGATATTTGTACATAGAAAGTGCATATTTTGACATGATTGACTTTTGAATCACACCAGAAGGCACCGTGGTTAAATAAAATGAACGCCTGTTTTCTTCAAATCCAAAACACAGGCACAGCAACATGAGAAGCGTGAGCAAGTTCGGTAACATAGTTCACTGGATTTGCCAATGACAAAATCAATTCATTCTGAAGGTCTTCCTAATTTCAGGTCTCTTAAATTATGTTCTAACTGATACCAACGGTTGGTTCCATCTAGGCAATTACAGAATCGCGGTCCCAAGTGCACTTACAGTGATATGCACCCAGATCAAGTTTCTTTGGGAACACAGATTAAGTTTCTAGAGTCGTTTATGATCGGCGTCAGTGGTCCCGTTTTTCCAAAGCCTAATTATGCGCTTGCTATGCATTAGAACCCAGAAGTTCATTATTCATTCAATAGTGTAGGGTTACATGATCGGTCTCTAATCAACCTTTCCCTATCATTCGCCCTGGATGTCTCATTTTGATTAAGTCTTTTTGTGCCAGTATATTTCGTCAACTCTGTACACTGACGCATTCCGCTCACGATTTGATGCAGTACCACGGATGAAATTTGGGTGGCGAATTAGCACAGGAGTAGGTAACCGACNGTAACCGACGTAATATTGTACCGACATTGAAGATCATACAGAGTACTCTGCTGAAGCTCTAGGTGGCAAAGTTTTAATGGCTGAATACATTTTCCATCCTAACCTGCAAAATCTATTCCTGCTTCGTCTGACTGATCGATCTAGCTGCAACTTACAAGATTTGTCCAGTTTCTTCTCTTAGTCTAATCGTACAACGTCGGGTAAGCTTACTCTCGAAGCTCAGCTTTCAAACACGCTCCGTTTTGCAAATGAAGCGAATGAAGTTTATGTGAAGTGGACGATGCATAAGTTTGAGTGGAATGGATTGCTCGTTTTAAAATAGTTAAGGAAAAGTGTGGTAGAGGTCGCATACTTTTCGTTCTCAAATAATTCATATTTGAATAGAGGTGTTAATCAAACTCGTGCAACATCACTCTCATTTTGAAAATACATTTCAGTCTCCAATAATATACTTGTATATTGATGGCTATGAGTAAAGTGCATTTATTCCGGATTTCATCTCCCACCTCTATTTTCTTAGTTCTCCTCTATCACCGTTTGAATTTGAGTGACCTTGAGTGTTGCGATAAGATTTGTAGTACTTCGGAAGTTACAGCTCAAATTTGGCAAATATTATAAGCGAAGTGGCAAGAGAATTCATTCTTTTTAATAAATGATTCCTGTTCCATAAGAATGTTTATTAAGTTGAGCACACGTGTCCTAAATTGCTTATCTCTTTTTATTCAGTGCACAGCAAATAAGCAAAAGAATGAAAGTTTTCTATCTTAAACTGATAACTTATTTAGCTATAAACTACTCATGCATTATCGAAAATAACTGATAACATAGTCCATGAAACATAGAAGTTGACCTTCGAAAGTTGACCTTGACCTCGTTGAATAAGCTGGGATTTTAATTTAATCAAAAACTTTTCTCTATATCAGAAATAGGCATAAGTCAGCTGCCTCCACAGTTATCGTCAGTGGTTAAGCTGCGGGATGTATTAGAGTAAACTGGCAAATTGTGTTTGGCGGTCAACTTGGTGAACTTTATGCTAAAGCGAATGCCTACAGTGCTCAAAAATGAAGAAGGGCAAGTGGGAACATGGACGAGATGAAAGTAAAATACTTGTACGAAGTCTGTGAGTAAGTTTAGTAAATAAATTCTAGTTACGTTTTCTATTGTGACTTTGTTATTTTAGAACCAATGCACCAACGACCATCGTCATAACCGCGAAATTTTCCATTTTACTGGTATGTGGCCAACAGAAGCAAAGACATAAGTGGGTATTATATCAGATATGGTGCACATGATGTGGGGCTATAGCATATTCAATCCCATGAGTGAGGGTGGTGAAACGAAGCGTTGAGGGGAACAAATGTGATGAAAATCAGGATGTTGCACGAGTTTGATCAATACCTGTACAGACAAGTGTAAGTAAGATTTCATCGACCCAACTGGAGATCGAATAAAAAGCCTGCATGCTACCCACACGATCACGTAGCACCCGTGAGAACTGTTTTTATTATTTCGCCTTTACTACATGATATAGAGCAATCCATTTTTACGAGTTTGTTGTGGGCATCGTATCTCGCTCATCTCTTCCGGAGTTATGACACGTTTGGAAACATACCAAAGGTAACCACCTCTGATGGAATCCAAGCAGATCGAAACAAGTGTACGGGGCTTCTTGGCTTTTCAAATCCACTCCTCATGTGTTCTGTGCACCACCATGCCATTGAGAATCATTTTAACAATTATAGTGAAATGAGAATATGATCCAGAATCACCTCGTGGTTAGGTGGCTGGAGCACCGTTCAAAGCGATATGGCGTGCAAATCTATCATACCGATGAACAGGCTTACCATCGTGCAAAGAGTGTTAATTTTTTTCATTTTTAATAGCTGAGCAAATAACCCGTTATAAATGATAATAGTAATCCTAATAATGAAAAGGATAGGCGTTTTGCTCGCCTTTATTTATTACAGAACAAAGGTTTAGTTAATATTCGCGGGGTGTCGTGTTCGTCTGAGGGTTACAACTGAAAAACAAATAGGGCAACTGGATTAGAGGGGTGTAGTTTGCAAGTATCATCTACAAGGAGATGCCCAGAAAATTGATACCGCTCATTCATCGTGAAAAGTAACAAGGGACTGACAGGACGAAAAGCTATTATTTTACCACACTGAATCCGGAGGTATTTGTCTGATGTTTTGCTGATTGGCAGGAACGGTGAAACGCATAGTGAATAAATAAGCCACCTCTTGAATGCTTACAGTTTTTACTTCTGCATATGTTGGAAGAGAAGCCGTGGCCAATTAAAGGTTTCCTTGGGGAAAATAAAGCTAGAATGCGAAAACACGACCTCTAAGCCGATTTATTGGTGACCATCACCCCCATCACCGTTACCGCCGCCGCCGACTTCGCCGTCACCATCGTCGCCACCACCAGAAAAGAACATTCGCAACGCTCGGCATTTCCAGCCAGTTATTTGTGCAAGTATACACAGGGGCTTAAGATTGATGATCAGAGATAAATCGGTGTTTTCAAAGCGATTTGCCTGCAGCCACTGGCTCGGGTTTTCTTCTTCAGAGAATTTGCTCTACTTCACACATTAACTAAATTCTCATAACCATGTTGCGACAAACCTGAGAAGCCAGAATATTTCTCTGTTACCTCTGCAGAAGACGGTCAGTTATTTGGTTGTGTTAAAGGACAATAACAAAGACAAAGGAGGTGTAGGTGTCCATACAGGTGTATATGAAGTTGTTTGATGAGTTATTGCAAAGGTAGTTTTGAGAAAGGGTATAAAGGCAAGAGACAGTGTGCTCTACAATATTGAAGTACTTGTAAAGATGGAGGAATAGAATGCAGCCCAGCTATGCTCATGTCACGTTAATTGATAAGGGTACAGCATAATGGCAGGACACAGAAACGTGAAAGAAGTTGTCCCAGAGAACCAGAATCCATTGCAATAACGGTGAACGAGGGAAATTAAAGAGACTCTCCAGTTATGGTCTGTTATTTGTAAGTGATAGTTAGATCTTCATTGACGCAAATAGTTTCCCGTTGTATCAGATCAACATAAGATGATAGGGAAGAAAACGGAGCACAACAGTGCAAGTGACTGCAGTACTCAACAGTGGGTGTAGTTGGGCTTGTAAAAGTGAAGAAAATATTCATCTGACGCAAAATTGAGGTTCAGTCTTGCTAGCCAGATCACAGGCTAGTGATGTAAGTAGGATATCGGCGAAAGAGAAGGATCTGAGTATCATCCCAGCAGAGAGGTATCTCCAGTTTGTGGAACTAATGAGGATTATGTTAAAGCACACAAGCGGCAGATCGTTGGCATATATGTTTGAAGGTTGAACTTATCAGCTTCGGTCTCGAAACGATGTTGTTCTTGTGTTTATGTTGCTCCAAATGAGAAAACATTCTGCCGGTTGGACTGGTACTGTCAATTCACCAGGCTAAAATTCCACGCTTGCATCAGAAAGCACTTGATGAGGTCATTTATGGCATTTTGTGCATTGCTTAAAAAGTCTAGTAACTCAGATCACAGTCGAGTTCCGAGCTCTACGCTTCTGGTCAATGGGATTCACAAATATTGCATTATCCGCAATCGTTTTGGTTATCTGTGTTTTGTGCTCACAACCTTGACAAGGTTCACTCAAGAGAATTAATAAAAATCCCACTGAAAAAATGTAGATGAACACTTTAAACCGTTCTCGCAGATCGATTTGGTTCCCGATAATCTGACTTTCTTACTCTTTTGCCCAAACGATGAACTCAAAAGTTGTAGTAGAACACCTCATGGGTCATAAATTCCTATTTGAATATATACTTGGCTTAAGTTTTTTTAATCCAGATGTATTTCTAATTCAGCTTAGCGCGAGTCGGAAACTCTCCACGTTGGTTTTAGTTCCAATGGATTCAAATAATACTATCCTTACGTAATAAGAAAGATGGATCAACCAGAAGAATGAAGTAATCACGAGTCAACTCACGGTTCACATATTTTTCGTACACTTCATATGATATTTTATGCCAGCCAGTTTTTACTGCACTGCCTACCGAAATACCATATTAGGTAGTATGAGCTTGCTCTGATAGATTGTTAGATTTTTTCACATCGGCTGACAGGTATCTGGATTGGAAAATATAAATTAGGCAGTGGCACCGAAATCCTGCGTGTCAATCATTCCGTTCTCCAACATATGTTCCCGACTTAAAAAAAATGTTGTTTTACACTATTCAAGTAACTAAAAGTTTTGAAAATTGTTCCACTTGAATTTGCTTCAATGCGGCAACTAAACCGTCATTGACAGACACACCCACATACATATGTATACACGGACAAGGCCGTTGTCTCATTTTACCCCTTCGTCACTACCTTTTTGATCAAACTTAGTCTTCGTCCGTTTCGTGTCAATCAACATTCGCACCTAAAAGCTGTCACACACACAAAGTATGTGAAGTTAGACGAAAATTAAAAAAATACACGCTTCCACGAGAACATAACTGATCAGACGAAATGCAAACCGGGTCCACCAAAACGCCCAGCCACCCACTCCCCCCACTTCGCCTTTCATTTTTGTCTGCCGTCAAGTCGCTGCCTAGCTTCCCTGGCAAATTGGGAAAGTGAACTACAGTGGACAACTGACGAAGACGTGAAGACCGGATTTGTTTAATGTCGTTATAAGTTTATCGATTGTTATGCAAAAAAATTATTAAGATAACCCGATTTGGTTGGATGAACGTGATAAACGAAGGTGAACAGAGAGCAATTCGTCAAACTTCTCCAGTAACCTCATAGCTGACGGTTAGTGATGATTCCGAAAAAAAACACCGATCAATAGTGGTTCGTCAAGTAACCTCTAAGTGGTAACGCAAATTAATTGAAGTGATAAACATAGATGGGGAAAAGTCTCTTCACATGGTAGGAGTCGAGCCAGAATCAGTCCCGATTAATCCAGATGGTTACTTTACTGGTTAAGTTGGTGCAGAGTGGGGTAGTGAGACAACTGATAAATGAATTTTTGTTTAGTTGTAGCCCTTTTTAATGAGTTATAGTAAAATATTGCTATAGTATATTCCTTAAAATTTGTTCATTACTGGATTTATCCCTATATAGTAATTCAGGCCCGTTAATACTGCAGTGAAACATTTTGCAACTAAACGGTTAAAATTAATGCTGCTTGTGTTGTAGTCATTGAACTTCTCCAGCTCATACACAATTTCTAGCATTTGTTTCCTTCAAAATGGGCGTCCATTAGATTATCGGAGTAGGACACTAACCGTCTGTGAACAAAGGTACGTCCGGGTTGAAAAAAGAGACTTTTCAACTTGCGAGCAACACTTTGGGTATGGAAGAATCAGCGAAGGTTACTTTCAAGTGTAACACTTCAGTACTTCACATGGCTCACCCTGCTCATCGGCTTTCCATGAATCTGGATATTATCGGAGGGAGATGAGAAACGGTTTAAAGTAAAAATACATTCAAGGCATTTTTCAGAGTTAAGATTTAGACCGGAAAAAGTGGAATATGAAACGAGGTTGGATAGGTTTGTATTATATTCAGCCAGTTCTGATTGGTTAGATATGGAAACAGAAATGACGATATCATCAGCATACTTAAAATGTCGAACATAGAGAGTAATAGGTAAGTCACTGATATAAGTCGAAAAAAGATAAGGTGATAGGAAAGCACACTGAAGTATACCCGAGCTGCTGAGTGCTGCGGTTGTCTGTCTTCTTCCCAATTCAACATACTGATGTCTTTGCGAAAAGTAATGAACAAGCCATTCAAGAAGAGAAGCGGGACGGCCAAAAGATTGGAGCTTGTTTAGTAAAAGAGAACGGGGCACAGAGTCGAAAGTGGAAGAAAAGTCCAGAAACGCACAATGCACATATTTGGCTTCCTCGTTAGGGGACTTACAGATGAAATGAACTAGAGAAGAAATGGCATCTAATGTAGAGCGTTTCTGTTTGTATGCAAACTGCTAAGTGTCATCGGAGGTGGTAAGAGATAACTGAAGAGAGTGCAGAACTGATCGCTCCATCAATTTCAAACCAGTGGAAGTCAGAGCAATTGGTCTGAAACGCTTCGCTATTGGGACCTTTGACGTGCCTTTGGGGATGGGGGTAATTCTCAGTGGGCGCCAGCAGTCCGGAATAGTTCGAAGTT
>UZAN01041924.1:22001-35001 GCA_900618425.1 Echinostoma caproni
CCTTAAGAGACGATCCAATCAAGGTAATATTGTCTGGGGAAAGATCTGGCTGACGGAACTTGATGGGTTTGGGTTGAGTAAAAGAGAAATATCCTGAGTGTGAGTAAATCTTAGGTCTGATCAGGATTAGGTTGTGGTCACTGGTGCCTAAGGGGTAGAACTGTTTGGTGAAAAATGTGTTAGCGTGGATTGTGATTATGTGGTCTAGATGAGAATTTCCTCTAGTCGGTTCAATAATCAGGTCACTAAGGTTTAGACACAATCAAGGGTGCAGGGGTGCGTGGTTAAAGTCACCAGCTATTAGATACAGTCTGTCAGCAAGAGATGGGGCAACAATCGGGAGGAAATTATCATAAAATGTGTCAATTTCTGACAATCTCCACTGAGGTGCAATGTACAAGTTAATGATGGCAATAGAAGGAAAGCGGGAGAATTTGGGGTGACAGACGACAGTCACGCAATCAACTCCATTCTGGGAATGCTTAAAACGTACTTCGAACTTGCCGCACCAGTTGGAATTAATGTAAGTGATCACACCGCCTCCCATCTTCTTCCCACACCGTTATCTGTCCTGTCTGAAACAGACGAAATTATCCAGTTGGACCACGGAATCGTCCACATCCTCATTGAGCCATGATTCCTGAAGACACAAGACACAAGAGGTGCGAAATTCCTTTCGCTAGAGCAGGTAGGATAAGTCCGGAAGCTTCCTAACCACAACGGACGTTGGTACTCACAATGGTAGGTACGGTCATCTTGCTGGGAGTGGTACGACCAAGGACAGTTTGCCAACCGGCACGAATGCGTTTTCCTCGTTTGCAGTATTTGTGCGCTTGATTAGCAACTGGCACTTCAAACATGGCAGTATGGTTTTTCACAATAACATCCTTAATTTTTAACATGAATTCCTTTGTGTATATGGTTAAAGCACGCATATTTAGCAATTTGGGTAGATAAATTCCAGAACGCAACGGTGGTGAGAAATTGTGGCGCAGCCGTTAAAGGGGCGCGCGGAATATTGTGTTGGAGATGTCTCACATACGAACTGCTACTATTGATGATCCGGCATGCAAGAACTCAGACGAGTTATCATTCGTGGTTGGGCAGAAAATAAAAAAGCCCTTCCGATGGACGTATTGCCCTACTTCAAATTCTGAGATGAACTAACCGTTCACGAGGAACTAATTTTCCGTGGTGAAAGGCTGGTCGTGCCCAAAGCGATTCAACAAAAAGTAATGCGTTTGATACATTGCTCTCACGCCGGTATTAACGGATGCCTCAGTCGCCAGGGAGACATATTATTGGTCGGGTATGTCAGAACAGTTAAAACAGTTGATTGCTAATTGTGAAATTGGCAGGAATTTTATTCAATGACAAATGACGGAACCGATCAATATGCGTGCAATACCATATAGACCATGGCAGAGAGTAGTGCTGGATATTTTTTATCACGGAAAAGACAACTTCTGGATAACGGCGACTTTTTCGAAGTTGATTTACTGCTATCCAGCACCTCGGTGGAGATCATCGATAAACTGCGCGTTCATTTCGCACCACACAGAATACCACTCCAGATGATTTCCGATGGTGCCCCCAATTTTGTAGTGCCGAATTCCTGAAATTCAGTGAACAATGGCATTTTGAGCACCACCTTACTAGCCCCTATCATAGACAGTCCAATGGCAAAGCAGAAAGCGCACTGAAACAGGCAAAGAAGCTTATCAAAAAAATGCGGCGCGGATGGTAGCGACCCACTAATGGCTCGCTCGAGTTACTGAACATACCGTCGACCAACATGGAAGCCAGCCAGAACCAACGTTTATTTGGCAGACGCAGACGCACGGTTCTACCCATTAGCCACCAGTTACTACAGCCACGGAATACGCCATCAATAATCATACAGTCAGGACTAAGGAAACGCATGGCGCTACAGAAGAGGTATTACGACTGGGGTGGTAAACCTCAGTGCTCACTCAGATCAGGAGACACGGTTTTGGTTCAACCACTGGAACCAACTGAGAAGGTGTGGGTAAAGGTAGAAGTGATATCGCGAGCAACAAAATAAATCGTACCTAGTAAGCTGGGGTCAATAAGTAATACGGATAAATATAGTTCATTTGAGGAAAATGGAAGAGAATGACGATGAAGACGGAGAAAGAAAAAATCCAAATACCGCTCAGGAGGATGTTGAAATCAGTGTAACAGAACCTCAAAGAGAAATACCAAAGACGGGTATGACAGCACAATCTCCATCCCGAACGCAAAATGGACGGATATACCAATCAGGACCATAATGAAAAACTTTCAAAAGAAGAAGGATGCATCTGAAAGTTTTTTGTGAATTGATAGTTTTTTTTACTGCATCAATGGACTTTTATGATTTATCAGTATAAGAATTTGATTTTGCAGATTGAATAATCTAATTGGTTCAGGTATATATATATATACAAACGCCTGTGATTCCATTCCAAAATGTGATTTGTGTCCGGTGCACTAAAATATGTGTATCGAGAGCACTTCCTGAACAATCGACTCATCGATTTTGAAGTATGGTATATTAAATTTCAAAATAATTCATTTGGCCTCAGTTGGTAATGCGACAATTCGAGCAGGTGGAAGAAAATCGATCGCATAAATAAAACCAAAATTCTCGCGTTCTCGAAGTTCAAAGAACAAGGCTTTCAATTGGTCGTAGTTGATATTGCACATGTGCGAAATCTTCAGAATCTCTTGTCTGACCAGTTGGCCCACGTCTTTAGCTAACCACCTCAAAAAGTAAAACCTGAATTTTATTCATACCAGTTCAAAACAATACAGCAGAGTGCCCCGTATAAAACCAGGTGATTAATGGGTTTATAATCACGCTTTTATTATTTTCATTCTACAAATTCCTTATCTTTTCCGCATTCCGGAGTCTTATGTCCCCGGATATTTTTGTTGTGACTGGGTGTCAGGGTCCGATTGCCACTATTTCCCATGATAAAATTTTCATTCAGACACTTTGTGAACAATGATTTGTTGCAGTAACTCTTTACGGTTGTGGAATCGTCCGTAGATCTAGCAAACAGTGACATCAGGAGGCCACGAGTTCACATGGTTCTATGTTTGGGCTGTATTGATCACGCTTTCTATTACAATCCACTTCAATTTCATGGAAAATTCGAGGCAGTTGAAGATGATAAACCCGGTGGTGATGGTGTTTAACGGTCATCAGGAACTTTTTCAATCATCAGTACCGACTTTTTGTTCAGTCTCGTTTTATCCTAAAAACCACCCAATCATCCTGACGCTCAGATGTGATCAATTACTTGAATCACATCCACATGTGAGAGTAGTAAATATAGAGTAATTGGACCACCTTTTGTGATGGCGGTCTGAATTTCATACAAATATTTCCAACTTTGCCAGTAATTTTGATTAATTTATGAAGCAGTAAATAAAACCAGAGACCCAGAGCTTACGTACCATAATGATGTATTTTAGGCCGCTTTATGTGGTGCACATCTGAGTCAACACTATACCTTAATGTTCATCACCTCTTGGTGAGAAATAAAAACAAACGACAACACCAGTGTATCGGAGCCCACTCAGATAACGGAATATACTTGAACAGCTTTCTGTAGATCACGCATATGAGACAGACTACCTACCGGGAAAACCCATAGAAATTTGTTGACCTTTTGCTCCTTTTACATTCTTGGGATATATAGAATCCAGCTGTCTTAGCAGAAAGTAACCCCACTGCACGATGACTGTGCTTACTGCTCAACAAATCAATTGTTACATACAATGGAAAACTTCGAACGATCAGCAGTATGGCGCGATTGGCACAAGAAATCACGCTGTGGTGATAGCTACATTACAGACGAATGATCAAAATTCCAGATTTTGAGTTTCATAACAAAGCTACTTAAAACATAACATGTCTAGTGAACACTGAATAGATGCAACACAAATTCAAGTCGCATTGACTTAGATCTTTTGAAGGATTCAGCTGTTTCATAAACGAATAGCTTCAACTTTGTTGAAACTCTGGAACACCGGACATTGAAATGAATGGTTCCAGAGTTCATGCTGTGCCATAATTTTAAAAACCCCTTCATAAAAAATCTATCTTATTCGTGGACTCAGCAAAACAACGTAAACTAGTTCACCACGATTCAGTAATTAGAAGCTTTTCGGTTCCCCTCTCTCACTGTTGTATAGGGATTTTAAAACTCTTTGAACAATTCTTTGTCATATGACATTTACCCGAATCTGATCATGACACGGCTACGGGACAAAGTATCAGAGCTAATTTGGGACTGGAAAAGTGCATAAAATTAATGGGTCAAAGAGCAAGATCGAAGACTGATCACATGATCTAAAGCCTGCGGTTAAGTGGTCTGTATTCGCGGGAGTGCAACCGTTTGAACGGCGATATTGTGAACTTATCCGCCATGTTTAAGGAAAACGGAGTGAATCGAATAGGAAACATTTTATTTTTTAATCGAAGAATGTTTGTAGACCGGAGGATTTCTAGAAAGTGGTATTCTTTTAGAGTGAGAGAAACAGAATACATAACGGTAAAAATGGTTTCTGTGACCCAGTTCATATGGGGAGGAACAGGACAAGTTTAAGAATGACAAAAGAAACAGATACCCATACCTAATCAGCAAAAAGAATCCCTTCACTCGGTGATGTGTGATGAAGTTTTGTTAATTCATTTGTATAGTACTTACTACACTAAGCAGCGTATCCTTTACTAAAGCCATAACGCCGAAAACGGGTGTAACTTTAATTCCGTCTCTATCATTGCCATGTTAAAACGCATTCACATAGTTTGCGTAGGAGAGAGCGCGCATGCCAACAACATCACTCCAACTAAATAAGGCCAAACTCAACCAGCCGGCAGCGCAACTAATCAAACATTCGACACGGCCTGAATTTCTTATCCTGTCTGCAACCGGATATCTGTATTATCCAGTAAACCTCCTGAGGTCAAGTTTAGGTAGCACTTAATCATAAGTGCGCGACGCCTATCCCCATCGATCTTGCAGCGCGTAGCGATCCGAGGTTGGTTGCGAGGTCAACACTGAGGTGCTACATGTCAAGCTTGGCAGTGTCTAACAAACGATGCACTCCGATTATTCAATAGAAGCATGCGGGGAATTAGCCCAGACGTTGATCACGTTGAATAGAAATTGCGTACGAGTTTCGAATAGCTAGTTTTTAGCTTCCTTTTCTCTTCACCATAACAACGAATGGAACCCAGAAACCAGCTTCAACCCGAATTAGTTTTACTTAAATGCTGAAAAACACATCATGGCAATTTCAGTGTTTGAAAATGAATTTGAGAAATCCTGCGTATCACTTAGAACTATATGAATAATTTAGAGTATCCAGCTTGGATTACCTATTTCGATTGTTCAAACGCACCAGGCATTGTTGATGGTCTTGGGTGTGGATTTCACTCCTTGGGAGATCGTTAATTCCCGAAGAGATAATGCATTCAAATGCGATGGAAATGTTTGTAATAGCCAACAAAGAGCACTGGACAGCTATTTTGTCCTGTTTGAGTACCTGGTGCCTCTGGACAATCGAATGGGCTAATCCAAACTTGATACTCTGAAATGATTGAGCCATTCACACTAGGTGATGACCGTCGGCCGTGTAGCTCAGGGGTAGTGGTTTGAAGTACCGAACCGACTGATTGCGGTTCGAGTCCTGACAGGGACACAAAAAGTACGTACTGCTGATGAGTCCCAAACAGGACGAAACAGCTGTCCAATGCGCTGTGTTGGTTATCACAAACATTTCCATCGCATTTATATGAATAATATTTCGAGAAATGGAAAAGATTTAAAACCACCTATGGGCACTGACAAAAAGGTGGAGTGAACATGACGGAACACTTCTGTTAGAAAAGTCTTCACCTACCAAATTCTGAACAATTTTACTAAAGCAACTGTCCGTTTCGTTTGCATAGGATGATTCTATATGTGTATGTGTTATCACTGTCATGTGGTAGCAGGATTAGCAAAATGACAGAACCCCTCAACCATTCTGAAGCTAAATAGCTATCAAGATTGCCTAAAACAATATGGTTGACGCTGCATGACTCTGAAGAGACCGACAATGGTCGGGATCAGTGCATTTGAGATATGTCCGACGCCGGATAACCTACATCAGTAATAATCCGATCCACCATCAAAGGGAAAGGACAGAAGTGAGACGTATTTCAAAGGCAGTAAATCACAAGCACAACACTTAGGTTGTTCAGTACATGGCTAATTTCACAATGAAGACAGTACACACATGATAGATTTTGAATATCGCTGATCAGTCATAATTTAAGACGAAATCGGGAATATTTTGATGGATCAAACGAAACACATATAAAACAGCATAAATTGCTTTGTGCAGTGAACATCTTTACACCTTAGTTGAATAATTCAACCAGAGTTTGCCCCACTGATAGGATCGGAATTCATGAAAAACTTTCATATACAAGAGTGATAAGTCATTTCCCAGATTGACTGAAGCCTTGAAAAAATACTGTACCATTTGAATTTGAAGTGGAGATAGAAATGATGCACAAAAGAATGTTGACTTCATCAGCAAAACATTCCACACGGCCCACAGTCACGTCATACGTGTAGCTGCAACATCTGATTTTGTTTCCTCATTTGGAATTTAATCCTGCACTGGTTGCTGTAGAATACATTGTAGAGTACATTTACAGCACTACTGTACATCTTTCCAAACTCTTTATGGAAATCAACATGAGTGACTAAAAGGTGGCTGAATGCAGTGGAGTACCAGCAGGACGATTTCTAACCTTGCTGAAACCAAATGATCCAGCAAATACAACCGACCAGAGCGTTCCACGTCTTCTAGAGACAAAGACCACCGTCTCTGCCGGTGTGTGATTATGCGCTCCATCCACGGTAGAGGCAGATGACCGATTCTCAAGCAACCAGGTAGGTGACAATAGGTTTTGATGAAATCCGTAATTGAGTTTAAGAAAATTTCAGAGCTGTGTGTGCACACTCAGTTGGTCCGTTCTCTTTTGCTCGCGAATGCACATTGTACGGTTTCTCTTGTACTGCGTCCGTCGGCAAGCGAATTGTTAAATTATTTGTCACTCGAATAAGGTGTGAACCCCCCGGTTGGATTCTGCTTCAAGAGCAACTGAAAAGCCCACCAAATTAATTATGCAGTAAATAAATGATGCAATCATTTGAATGGATTCAGTTCGAAAAAAACAACACGTATCTACTCCGTGATTTCCATCAACCAAGCAAATAGTGAATTCAGTCTGGTAGTGGACTGCGTTGTAATCAATATTACCGTTTCACAATTCTCATTTGGGGCAAAAGCCTGGAATTGTCCTTTCGATTTTTTCTATTTTCCGATCGATTATATCAATTTGAACTATTTAGTCAGAAAAATTAGATTGTGCTCTATTTTTTTCTTCCTGTGATGTGATCGGGTTAATTAAAGTGTCAAAATGTTATACAAGTGTCTACCATATGGTATTACATGTTGGATACAGTTTCCGGAGTTTTTTTTATCCACGTATCAATATTGAGTGATATGCATCGGGCTGGAAATAAAATATTTGTCTGAGGTGATTCATGATGAAAATTTGGAGTGTGAGTTACCAAAGCAAAATTTAAAGCCAATTGGTTCATACCCAAGTCTAACGGTTAACTTTGGAGAATAATAGCAAACAAAACCTTGATTTTCTATGGATACTGACTTATGGGAAGAAAAAGTAAAAATTCTCTAAGGAAAATTAAATTTTGATTCACTTTGAACTTAGTGTGGTTTTGCTTCGCTAACTTCATCTGTGGGATAAACTTGTTGGTTATCAAAAAATGTCGACCTTATGCATCAAAACTGTTCTTCAAGCTATTGGTAATGTGTTCAGTTTACAAACAGATCTGGCTTTATTCACCGCATAAATGAATAAAGTTCAAAACCTTCAAATAAGATTTATTCCAAGCATCGTACAGCTTAAGTGGTTGCCTAGTCCTATTCATTATTGAAATTCGCTAACAATTTGATTGCGTTTCAATCTATCGCATAACCTTTAAAAGCGCGTCATTGGTCAGATAGGATGAACAGACCAAAAGAGTGGGAGGCATGTCAAGTTGACAAGTGATTGTCTCATTCCCATGGTTATGATGAAAGGTCTGGGGATGGAATGCATCATGCAAACTCATATTTGTTTTTAAAAATGGATAGCCTGACAAGCGTGTTCGCAACACCTAACGTCCAGGCAGTCACTATTGATAAGATGGTGAATGAAGGGGAAAAAATCAATGCTAAACATCACCGGTTCTAATCGTTTTCATAATTGTTACCACTGAAACAAATAAATAAAGAGGCTAAGACAACTCAGTGCAAAATTTGTGTTCCGGCTGAAGTCGGTTGGCATAATACGAATGATGCAGTCGGTTACCGGTCCCGTAGAATCATCAATACTACACGTGATTGTGTCACATATTCTCTAGTATTGATGACAAAAAACGCAATAATAATCATTTTGTGGGAACATTTTATTGTGAGTGATGTGAAAATTAAAGCATTATCACAAGGGGTAATACGGTGTATGCTTCCAGTGTAACCCCTGAAACTGATAGAAATGATGGAAAAGAAATACGATATCGTTACAAAGAAATATTTCATCCAATACGTGGAGCATTTACAGAGTATTCTGAGCACATGATTTGTATTCGTTCCACGCGTNCCACACGGAATACTATGAGGTTAACTCAACTGCCTCATACTGACTGATGACATGATATCCGTGGGGTGGGATAGTAATCAATTCACTTATTCATCGAGTCAGTTATTTACACACACACTTCCTACTCGGGGGTGAGAGGGGAGTTTGGTATCTGGGTGATTCTGTAAAGAGCACACGCGTCAGCAGTATTCGTAATAGGATTGGGGCAACTGTTAGACATGAACGCTTCGAATAGAATGCATATCATAATTGTCAATCTACCAATGGTTTCGTTTACTGCAATTTGACATGGATACTTCTGGATAGCTACTGGCAGCTAAAAAAACTTGGTCAAAATCTTTACAAAATAAAAAAAATTGAAGAAGCTGATGATCGACGGACGAGAAAGTGAAGAAGATTGTTGTGTGGGTAACGGCAATAGACACTTACGGCAGGGTCGGTTCACTCATCAATAATATCGCAGGAAGGTGCAGTAAAGGGTCGAAACAAAGAAGCAGTGATCAGTGCATAGTTATGAGCAAAAAAAACAATCATTTAAGGGATATATCCTTGAAAAATAAATAAAAATGTTTGACTCTGATCTTAATCTGTCGCTCCTTCAAATATCCATGTGTACACAAATACACGTACATATGTGCAACAGCGAACGATTAATCAACGCATTTGATAAAAATCAAAGCCTGTCAGTGAATAGCAACATTGATAATATTAATAGTAATAGTAACAATAATATAATTACTCTTCTTTATTTATTGAATATAAAATGCAGAGCCAATTTTGGCTGCAGCCAAGCGTAGGCATCCTGGAGACAAAATATGAATGCGGATAATAGGCAGCGGTGACGCTCAATCTTCATCTTCATTCTTTTGAGTCGATCTCGATGTACGCGTTTCGTCCATGTATGCTAATTAATTGGATCTTGCAGTTTGTTTGACAAATTGACTACGCATGAGAGCCATAAATGAACGCACTGCGTAATTCACTGCGTGATTACTTGCTAGATTGAGATGCAACCCTCTGACGTCCAAATCATCCGTTACTGAAAACTATGGCTCCCGGTATTCTCTTAAAATAGGAAATCAGTCTAAGTGATTACATCAACTTAATGAGTTCAAATAATTTCGCTACTTCGAAGGTTGATTGCTTCTTTCCATTTGAGATATAACTTATTATCATGAGCTACTTTTGATTTAATCTCAGAGCCTCACCCGAAAAAATTGATGAAGTTCCTCAGAAACAGGCAAGCCTCGAAATCAAAGTTTGTTCACCGTTACTGACACTAATGGTGGGCCAAATTTCTGACCTGTAACTAAGGTTTTATTGACCATCCCTCCCACAAATTAAGGTATGCAAAGCTTATCGAATATAGATTTGTCACTGTGTAACCGCAACATGTTATCAATGGTTTGGTCAATGTTGGATATTGGTTCACTGTTATAAAATGAAGAAATGGTCTGAGAGGTTTTATTATATGCGCACGAGGATTGTTGATCCGTATTAAAGTCATATTGCTCATGTAGAAAGGAATGGCTTTGAGTTTTATTCTGCCTGGATGTTCTGCCTTATTTAGTGAATATCTGTTACTATCCGTTACTAGGTAGAATGATATAATTCGTTTAATCAGAGACAGGATCTTTTATACCCGTGGATGAACTCCCTTATAATTCTAATAACAATTCCACTTTCCTCCTTCAGTTTCTCAAAATCTTCCTTACTCAACTATTTGTATGTTCCAATGGTTCATTCCGTGTTGCCTTAACCTGTTCTATCGATTAGCATAACAGCAGCAAGCAAAATAACGGTATTTAAAATGGGTAGTATATGAACGACTGGATGAAATGTCCCAGCAGCACAGTTCAGTCATTCATATACTAACATTATAAAAATGAAAATCGGCCTTGGATTCGAGTTGGCTGCGGTAAGAAACATCTGACCCACAACACCTAATACAGAATCATCGTAATGACTCTTTACGACTTGGCCGTCGCAAATCCACTCCCTCATGATGATGCAAGTGCGATTTGCTTTCCAAAATAGAATATTAGAATTTAACAAGGAAATAATTTAGCTACTCATAAGTAGATTGAGCAGTAATCCGCGTTATTTTTCATAAGTTGACGTTCTGTTATTTACATTCTGGTCAGTATGATAAAGAAGATATCGGTTTTCTTAAATCTTCACCATAAAAGCCAGTCATATTTTTCTCATGGCTCGTTCGTTACATACGAAAATCTTAGGTTGCACAACGAAGCACTGTGCCACTGGATGTTTTGCATCCCCGATGATGCAAAATTTTGCCTGGAGAAGCTCACAGCGGTGTATCGGTTTGCTTTTGTGAACAAAGTGTATACGTTTATCAACATGATGTGCTCAGTATGACCTGGTCAAAAACGTTTCTATGGATACGATTCACGAAAACTAAAGATTTGATGGACATGAATCATTTTGTTGAGGATTTCCTTGGACAAGAGTGCGAATTCCACTAAAGTGTAGTTTCAATGTATTCTATTGAAAATTAAGAGAGCTTAACAACAATAAATTATCCAGGAGTGCTGTCCAGATGAGATGGACTGAAGTAAAAGTAGTACGTAATTGATAAATTTATTCGCTTACGATTTGGAATGTCAACTGTGTGGTTTCAGCTTTCAATGCAAAAGTTCACAGTTAAAGTTTCCACAGGAACATACGCATTGCTCACCTGTTCCACCAAGAGTGAAACAGCATTCTGATGCCCGTCATCAGTCATTTCATATAAATCATATAATGATCACATAATCAACAAAATTTCGATTCTGTTCAACTTAGCATTATGCTATCCACAAACGCACAAGCAAACACATTCATGGATTACATGCATGATCACAAAACAAATAAAGATATCAAGTGTGCTCGTTTTATCCGGTATTTTACTACTCGAGCTTGACTGAAATTCCGAGCCACCGCAGGTCTTATCCAAAACGGTTCACCTCCTATAGACTTTTCTCGAGTAACTTCTCCAAAAATTACTATTTATAAACGAATGCTATGAGCAGCTGATCGTTGATCAAAGAGTCCACTGATGCCACGATAAACTTTTGACTCCATTTTCATTTGCAGCAAACTTGTTTGTATATAATGGCCAAAAAGAGCCCTATTTATGACTTGTGGGGAATCATCAGTAGTATGTATATTTTGTCCCCATGATGACACTGGAACTTGTGTTGTGGTAGTGGTAAACTTCGTTATTCCGGTCTGCACGGTCGACCACCATCGCATAGTACAGTAGAGCGCGGTGAGTGAAGTTACGATAACCCCCGGAATGTCATGTCACCTCTACTAATAAATTAGAGGAACCATCATTGAAATGAACCCCGTATCATGTAATGTTGATGTGTAGCAAGTTGATCAGAGCCAGCCCAACTGCTTGATGACCTCTCGTGCCCGTGTTCGAATCCCAGTGGACTCGGTGGACACGTGCTGCAGATGATGCCTAGCAAGGATGAGGCGACCGTGCAGTACTCCCAACGCTTCATATTTGTGAGCAACACCTCGAATCTGCTTGACGAATAAATCCATAAGCTGTTATTTATTGAGTAAAAAGTGCATAGTACTATTAACAATGCCAATTTGATCACCTTCCAACTTTCAATGTTGGAAGGAACATAATCTTATTAGTAGTATAGCAAAGTATTTCCTTTATTCAAGGAGTTTGTCTCGCGTGTGTTGGATAGTTTCTGAATCCTACTGAGGACACGTATGCAGAAATTTAGTGATTATAAATAACTCCACAAAATTTATTTTTACATACGCAATTTGAATCTTGCAGTATTTGATTGGACAGAAAATAAATCCTCTTTCTACATGTTATATCACTTCTATTATAGTTGATATGGTGATGTATTGGTCAAAGGTTAACGAGATGGAATGGAAATCAGAACGCTTTTAGGTAAATCGTTCTTGGGTATTTGATACGATTTCATAGTGCGTTTGTTGTGTAAAGCGCAAACGAAGGGTAAACTGGAACGCTGGGAAGCACTGGTAAGTTGTTTTGACCTGATTGGGTGTCATCGGCAGTGCGAATCCATCGACCCATCCCGAGAGCTCACGGGTAGAAGGCGAGCATACCATCCACGCGACTACGGAGCAGCCGATAAAGCCGTTTTTATTTTGCATTTATTAAACGAAATAGCACAACCCACGTTTGCAGACAACGTACCTCCCTCAACTCAACATTAGCCTCCCAGATTTATGACTCAATCTCATCAACATTCTTGCTTTTGTGTT